>JAGTTH010004001.1:0-130436 GCA_022606485.1 Agraylea sexmaculata | reverse complement strand
GAAAAATTGTATTAGATTAGCGAGTTGTTCTTTATAACAGGTAATACTTTTGAAGGGGGTCCACTCGTACACTGTTTTCATGGAAATATATTTAAGAACAGATGGGAAAGCGATTCCAAAAAGGTGAATAAGATTAGGATTGGTCGTAAAAGGTATGATTACGAGTTGAAAAATTCAAATGAAGGCTCTGGGAAGCCATAGAACGGTACGAAATGACAGTGGTGGTCTGGAGGGTGGCAGAGGGTCGATACTTTCGGTTGGTCCCTCGAAATCCCAGCCAGAATATAAGCCTGGTCGATCGATCGAGAGGGTTTTCCGGGAATTGCTACACTTACGTATATATATATATGTATAATATAATACATGTGGGACCCTTTTGGCCCGTGCTATTCAGTGTAATACGATTACTCGGTCGATTGTCCCGCTATGAGTTACGTACTCCTTTTCAGTACTCAAGCAAATGAACCTAAACAATATCATCTTCATCAACGTATTTTTTTTAACAAATCCACTCTCTTTCTTATACATTAAAACAAGAGGTAGGTAACATTTAATGAAACATGGCTAGTTAGATGGATGTAGACCGTTAGTGATGTTTGTCTTAGCAATTAGCTCTGGAACGTACGAGCACGTATTCTTCGATGACTTCATAGTTTATTTTAACCACTAATATACAAACATCCATAAATATGAGATAAACAATAAGCTTATATAAACCTTGAAAAATTAAATATTTTGATCGATGCGCGCTATGACCTTCGGTTTGTTGATCGTTGTTTTTTTAATATGAATTAACATAAATATAAATTATGTAAAACGTACATCATTGGAATTACCCTCAACACAATGTTATTAAATTATTTGTTCAAAATGAATGTATTTAAATTTTTAATCAAAATAAAAAACCAAATATAAACTCTAATGATAATTGAAGCAATCGAAATCAAAAGCTTCCATATCGATTATTTCTCTTAAATCTAAGTTAAAATAGTCGATTGTAGAAATATATATCATAAATTAATTTAATTGTCATCGTGTACATTTTTCGTCTTTTGATTTTGAGCACCTCAAATAATTAAATTATTTATGAATACATACACATTCATAGGCATAAATAAATAATATAATATTAGGTTTAAAATAACCATATAATAAATGAAAATTAACACATAATAAAATGGATAGAAACACATAAAGATGATAACAACAGTGTTTCATGAAAATTAAATAATATTGAAATCAAAAATATATTTTCACCTTAATTGGTTTAGTATGTATGTACGTAGTTCAATTTTTAATACGTCATACCATAATCCGATTTATCCGATTCGTATGTACTTAAAACGAATATAAACCCTATTTTCATAAGAGGACTTTCAAGTTTGAATAAGCCAACTTGTCGGATATTTTTAAATAAAATAAGCTGATGATGAGGAGTGAAGAACAGAGGAGTCATGGCAAAAAAAGGAAAAAACTGGCTGGAAAACCGTGCTTCAACCGCATCGATCTCAAGAAGAGCACCGTTGCCAAAACTAAATCATACCAGAACTACCACAAATAATTTAATAACAAGGTTATTTTTAATAAAATATATGCTTGAGATCGATTATTATAATACAAGAATCATCATTTAATAATTAAAATATATGTGATTATGATTTAAAGACGATATTTTTGTCTTAATTTCGATCTAGATGATAATTATAGCTTGTTTCGCATATGCAAAACCACATACATTCTTTCTTGTATGTATATAAATTCTGCCTATATGTGGCTTTGCGGTTTATTCATTATGCATAAAGAAAAAATAGTTCATTATACATAAATAAAGGATATAGTCTTTCGACCATACTAACAATAACAAATTTAAAAAAATCAGTATTAATATATTGCTTCTCAAATATAAAATAAGAAACGATATTTTAACTAAAATATCATATCATCATTTAACCTCTAAATAAACAATTTAATCACACCTTTGTATTTAAAACCTTCAATTAAATACAAGAGACTAATTATTATTTATCTGAATTAAATAAAAACGGTTATTTTATTTCAATTTAAATTTTGAATTGAACATTTATCGACATGAACAAAAATATTTTTTTTAACAATCACGACTTTTGAGTTATACATAAAATCATAGAATTTAGGAAGGTCGTAAATATTATTTTGTGAAGGTTATTTTAAAAGTTTGTAGCATAAGTTTTAGAATGAAAATAATAATCGATAATTGTTCATTCGTCTTAACAAATAAATTGTCACAGTTGTATAAAAAAATGTTGATTTTCAATCATTATTTAACCTATTAAATGGGACTTTTTCTAAATAGTAAAATAGTCCTATTTGACCGGCAACTAATGTAGATTCATCTTTTATCTATAACACATTTCATGTCTCTGTCAATAGAATGTATTTATAGATAATAATATTAAATTAATTTCAAAACAATATCAGAGATATTTAATAATGCATAATAAATAACCAATTCTCAAAAAACAATATTAATTGGGAGACTTGATTTTTAAATATTTTGATGAGTGTTGTCATCGTATGAAAACCATATTATATTATTTTATTAAAAATAATTGAAACTTCTTTCGAATGAAAAAACAAACAATTTATTATATTCGTCTTAAAAATAAATCAGAGCATCCTAAAACACTATCGATTAAAAATATTAAATAAATTCAAAATAATTTTTATATGTATTTATATAATTTTATAATGCACATTCCACATTTTTAAAATCAAAACATCTTCCAATCGATAAAAAAGCCACTTTAAAGTAAAATTGAAATCAAAACTCAAATATAACCGTGCTTTTAAAAAACCAAAAAGAATATATAAAAAAACATTAACACATTGAAAATTTCAATTAAAAGTACCCTATTACATAAGCATATGTGTTGAACGTGTGTGTATGTTTTATGACTGTCTGTACGGATGCATCCCTCAAGCATCAGTGTTACCAGATGGAAGAATAATATTTTATTACAATTAATAGTAAAATGGCCCTATTTGACTGGCACCTAATGTAGATTCACCTATTATCTATAACACATGTCTATGACAATAGAAGGTATTTAATCGTAAATTGTTACATTTTATATGTACAAATCAAATTTTTTGACGCATCACATGCAGTGTTACCAGATGGAAGAATAATATTTTATATGATTAATCATCATCATCATAAGCACTCCAGTTCAGTGATGAACCAAGGCTTCCCGCACCAGCATCTTCCACTTATTTGCTCCTCCATTTATTAATTCCTAACTACCTTATAGAACTCCCCCGCCCATCTTAGCCTAGGTCTACCCTGCCTTCTCTTACCCAAAGGCTTGCTGGATAGTATTTCCGATACTATCCCTCCTGCTCTTTAACCCAACCTAATGTTAAAGCTCCAATAAACTGCACTACGTTCACGCTCTTATATAATGAGTAAATCTCATCGTTCCGTCTAATTCTAAATAGTCCCGGTGCCTCCTGAACAGAACCCAAAAATTCTAAATAGTCCCGGTGCCTCCTGAACAGGACCCAAGATCCTCCTCTTGAACCTAAGTAGCCTATCCTCTTCAGTTTTGGTAATAACCCATGTTTTTATAATTAATACATATCTAAAATCTCGAAACTTATTACCGTCCTATTAAAAAGTTACCCTAGTTACTCATAAGATTATTGCCATCCAGTATATTCTACGAATATTCAGTTATACTTAAATAATAAAAGTGTAGTTAAGTAAGGTGGGGCGGCGGAAGCGAGGAGAGACCGCACAAAAACAACTCGATCAAAACACGTCGTCGTTGGCAAGAGGGGCGTAACCAGTCTTTCGAGGACGGCTAAACTAAACTCATGAGACAGACATGAACAAAAAAAATTGTATGGAAACACTGCGTGTCTGTACGCAAGACGACCGGAGATGTGAACGAGACGAGCGGCGAGGAGCAAATGAAGTGCAGCGCCGATCAAAGGCCAATACACCTCTACATTTGGCATAAGCATCCACGTCACGTGTATATGTATACAGCGGTGCGCTAGTGTGCGTGTGCCGCCGTGAATAGGATCTGTAAATAGCCGAGGGGAGTGCGCATGTGTTGGTGACCAGTGCGATGTTGCCGTATCGCCTCCTCGGATTAACATATTATATTATAACTGGGGCCACATACAATATTAAAAACAATACCCAAATATAATTATTAACAATATAGTATTCCACCTGTATTATAATAATATATATATATAAACGTGCTCGCTTCACCACTACACGGACACGGTGTGTTTCAGTGTGTTGGTGTTGCGGTGTTGCCAAGTCTCCGAGAGCAATACGCGCGGCCAGCGCTCCGAGACGAACCGATGGATACACCATTTACATTTAATAATATATTAAAATAATCATATAAAACAGATTATATTCACACAGAAAAAGCATCAAGTCTAAATTCCATAGGGCGATTCAATAACAACACTTTTTACAACAACAAAAAAATCATACATACATCACAAAGCTATTCAATGAGTTTTTGCTGTACAATAAACGCATATATTTATTTTAAAAAATATATATATAATACACACTTCTAACATAAATAAAATAATTCAGGATTACTGTTGTGATTACAAAAAGAAATATTGTAACAGCTACATTTTAAACAGTACATAATAGTTTTAATCCTAAATCGACAACGTTGCCAAAATATTATGCATAAATACATTATTAATCGGAAGATTCTCTTTTTAAATTTTGTAATGAGTGTTGTCATCTTTTGAAAACCGTATTAAAAAAATATATTTATTTTTTTAAATTTCAATATATCGTCGGCTTTCTTTGCAATCCATTTTGCACAAATTTTATAGCAAAGACAAAAAACTAATTAAAGTTGAAAGACGCAGAATTAATACCTCACATATTTAAAAATCAAAATAAATTTTATTTACCTATACATAACTAACGTGCAAAAATCAAAATTCTTCAGAATGAAAATTGTCATCTTTTGAAAACCGTTTAAATAATATTTATTTTTTTAAATTAAATATATCGTCCAATTTCTTTGCAGACTGCGTAAGTCCATTTTGCACAAATTTTACAACACAGACAAAAAACTAATTCAAGCTGAATTAATACTTCACATATTTTAAATCAAAATTAATTTTATTTAACTATACATAATTAACATATAAACTTAAAAATTCTTCAGATTGAAAAAATATATAACAAAATTCTATAAAATACATGATGTCAAAAACGAAATTCAATATATCGTCGGCTTTCTTTGCAGACTGCGTTAAGTCCATTTTACAACACAGAAAAAAAACTAATTCAAGCTGAATTAATACTTCACATATTTTAAATTATAATTAATTTTATTTACCTATACATATGTATGCTTTAAGTGGAAGTTGCTGGTACTGGAAGCCTTGGTTGATCACTGAACTGGAGTGCTTAGGATGATGATTTTATATATGTATGGATATTTATAGAAGGTTTTTTCAATATTTATTTTATGAAACCTATAGAAAAATGGAGTTTATTTATTGCATTCAAATGTGTGCATGGAGATACGAATAATGATGTTTGTTAAATAACAATTGTTTTCTGGATATTTCCTTATTAAAAATTCCGATTTTTTCCGCAGTTACGCAGTCTGCAAAGAAAACCGAATATATATGTATGTGTGGTATTTATATTAAAAATAGTGTAGATAGTCAATTTGTAAATTCATAATATAAAATTAATAAACTAGGAGTATTAAGTATGTAAAATAAAGGTTAAACTATAAAAGATAGAAAATATTTTTTTATTATTAAACATGACTTAAATTTAAATAATTAAAAATATTTAGAAGCCTTACGTTATCCTGTTTCTTCTATAGTATATCATTAAAATATGTATTGAAGACTTAATTAGAATAATGTTGAAAAAATAAAATAACTCATATACCGTAAAATTCCGATAGCTTAAATTATTGGAATTTTACGTATGTTGAAAATCATTGTGTATTTAACAAAATAAAGTCAAATATTTTATGCACAATAGAGATAAAAAAGTATACAGAATATTAAATATTTAACAATAAAGATACATATAGATAAAAAGGAGGAAAATCATTCTGCCTCTATTTGTACAAATTTTAAATTAAATTGATATTTTGAATAATTAGTTTAGTCAAAAAATTTAAAATGTGTAGCTTTTTCTTTAAGATTCGAAGTCGCTGGTTGCACAAGGTTATAAATTTATATTGTTTTAATATAATACTGGAAACTTCCTGAAGAATCCAAATTAATATTATTTAAATCAAAATATTTATTTAGCTACAAAGATTTATCGCTACAACCAACAATATGCAACAGACACATGTTTATTATTTTTGTATCATTACAATATTATTTAATTTAATATATAATATCTGATTGTAAACCCTCGTATAATACACTTACATATAAACAAGAATATATGTGTGTTTTCCTGGAAACCGATACTATATACAAACAGTCAATGAAATACAAATTCATTCGTATATTAAACACCACTACGCGAATTTCAATCAGCGTATAAAATCATGAATGGTCTATAAAATTCGACACGTGGATAAGATATTAACAATTTCTAATACATATGTATAAAACAGCAATAACTAACGAATATATTATATTCATCGATATTTCATAAAATGTATTTATCTTATCGTGACTCATGCTCGTATTATATGATAAAAAAAACTCACGACATGCCGTCAAAATAAAATTGATAAATTTATATAATACGAAAAATATTTATAAATATTATAACCAAGAAATCGATTAAATTTTTTAAAAAAATACAACAATAATATAAAAAAAAATATATCTACATGCAATCATTTTTATCGAGAACGATTAGATAACTCTTCGGATATTAATTCACTTTGAGTATGTTTGCATTTAGATTATAAGAAATTAGGTGTGGTTGCATACTCAGGTTAAGATTGAATCATCAGTCATTCAGAAAATTTATCAGTGTTCGAGTTTAGGATAGGGGCGAAAATAAATTCAATCTTGATGAGATAGAAAATCCAATTGATCACAGAGTAGTTTAATAATAGGATGAATAAGGGATAATAAGATGACTAATCCATGATAAAAGTTCATAAGCAGATTCACTCCAGGGAAATTTTTATATCAGCTTATTTAAGTCGCTTATTTCCAAAACTAATCTTGTCCATATTAATTAATTATTATTTATTTACCTGCGACTAACAGCTATTTATTTTTATTTAGACTGAATGAGTTAGAGGAAATGGGTGAATCATTTAAGATGATTGATTGATCAATCGGAAGAAGGTTAAAATCCCACATTGGTACAAATTTTGGTTAAGCCCACATGGTTTGTTCCCTTGACTTGAAAATTAAATGAGGGCTTGTGGTTAAGTGATTAGTGTGACGAATTCGTGAGTGAGACTCCCAGGTTCATTTTTGTGCAATCACTATAGTACAAACCAATTGATTGTGCAAAAATGAACACTTTCTTATATTAAACCTAGTCACCTAGATCACTGTTTGAAGAAACCCTCACCCCCGTATTCTGAATGCATGCATACATTTAAGGAAGGTAACTATTCACACTTCCCTTCCTCAAATTTGACATTTCCCCTCCTTAATTTTGACGTTTATGATGACACTTTGTGAATACGAACTTTATTGTGCAACTGACGTTACCGAATTAAATTCGTTTTAAAAATCTTCGATTGGTAGACCATGTACAGTAACAGGGAGACTGACTAGTCGAAGACTGGATGCTGATCAGGGCTGAAGGGGCGGAGACTGGAGCCAGGGAGCGATACTGATTCATATTCATAAAGTGTCATCATAAACGTCAAATTTGAGGAAGGGAAGTGTGAATAGTTACCTTCCTTAAATGTATGCATGCAGAATACGGGCGTCAATCTGAAGTATACACAATTCTGTGGAGTGGCCTGGGAAACCACCTCTACTATATTCTCCCGCAAATGCAACAAGGGAATCCCGTCAATAGGGAAGGCGTTACGGTAACTTTTTAATGTATTTAACATAAATAATATCGGAATGTTCCCGAAAGTGTCTCCACTACGAGATTGTTCGGAATGTAAACCAAATAACAAATTAGTGTAGCTATCATAAAGTTACTTAATTACGTGATTGAGTAAACGTAAACATGTGCTCAACGTGACACGTAGTCGTTCTTCAGGATCGTAGTCGTGGTGGGCAAAGTGCCAAAAGAACGAGATATAAAGCGAATGTTAAGACTGATAGACGTGCGTCATGTTTCTAAACTTCACTAATTGAATATGTGATGGTGGCGCTTCAATGGTTTTATTTTTGACATCGTTGACATGATTGAATGAGCTCATGGTGCCCAGATGGATCAAAGCTTTGAAGGTCGTTGATCTCGCCATATTGTAATTAATCTTGTAAGGCAACTTCATATTCTACTTATTTGACCGACTACGATAACAAGAAACGTCTGTCTCAATATTTGTAAACTACAAAACGCACTATATCGACACAAATAGAGCATTCTCATTATAAAGGTCATACATTCGATATGCTTGTCATAACATACATTTTACAATAAATACAAGCCTGCATAACTCAAAGAATAACTGAATCAAACTTAATTTTCTTATTCGATAAAATAAAATACATATATCGTTGGTCAAGAGCCCAGAGGTAATACGTCCACATGTCTTCAGTTTGGAGTTTATAGTAAATTTTACAGGAAAGACAAAAAAACGGTTCTTAAGATAAAATTCATCATTGTTTTTTCTTTGAATGTGCTTATTTTTTATTTATTAAAAGTCAATATAAACTATGATGGCACTCATATCAAATCGCCTTTTTACTATAACTGTAGTGTCAAGTAATTAAATAGTTTAAAAAACAGACAAAAAATAAGCTAATAACTACCTGATAAATAAATACATATTTTGATCGAATATCATAAAAAAATAAATAATTTTAAAAGCATCTATTGACCTTGGTGTCTTGACCATCGATATATCCGTCGTTTTTTTTTAATAAAAAATGTACAAGTAATTTATAAATATTACACACTTGCATTTGCATTGCACATTTTATTTATTTTTTTAAAAAGCCACCAACTGGCATAATTGTGAATCGACGTAAATCAAAACGACGTTTACCTGTATATTAAAAATATCGATTAAAGAGTGATTTCAGATTACTCATTAATGGTATTCACTGTGACAACGCCTAGTCTTAACTCTATTAATATATTTCATTGGTAAAAAAAATTACGTCACACTAGTAGTATGGGGAATAAAATACGTAATTAGACATGATTTGTTTAAAAAGAAAATAATGTAACTTCTGGAGCTTATGCTTAGTATAAGAAAAATATTCAAACACGGTATTTTACAAGCATCGTTTTAGAATATAGAATACATCAAAAAGTGCAAAAAATTCTAAGTCTTTATGGAACTGAGCCACATATTCAATCTGGTAACACTGTCTGTCACGTGTCACTCGGTTTCATTTATTATTTATAACATATAACAGTTTACGATTAAATACCTTCGATTGACATAGACATAAAATGTGTAATAGATAATAGATGAATCTACATTAGTTGCCAGTCAAATAGGACTATTTTACTATTTGGAAAAAGTCCCACTTAATAGGTTAAATAATTATTGAAAATCAACATTTTTTGACGATTCATACATACAATATGTGGCTCAGTTCCATAAAGACTTAAGAGCACACATAATTTTTTTGCACTTACGATATTATACGCTGGAGCAGTCGATATATAAGGAAAACCGATAGGTGTACTCGATGAAAACGAGGCAGAATGAAACGATACGCTGATAACTAACTGCAAATCAATACTGGTCACCAAGGGCGAAGTGGTCGAGCCAGGTGAATATTATGTATAAATAAAGTTTTGTGAGTCACCCATAGGCAAAAACAGCCTACAACACTCAATACACATAACCACGCCCTCGATATAACTATCCGAAGTACAGTTAACACGCAGACAGGGACATGATCATACAATTAAAGTGGAAGATTGCATTGCGTGGCCGGTTATTGAATATGAAGAAGCAAATGTGTTTTCAAAACAAACCGTAGTAAAAATAGTAAATACGAGGCAATACGCCCAACGCGACAAAAGGATAAAAATAAACATCGTAAGTCGTACATTTCATAATAATTGAAAAGCAACATTTCATCACATGGTACACATATATTACAAGAAATAATTCATAAAATAACTACTTCACACATACTTCAAGATACATACATATTGTTTAATAAATGTATAGAGTAAATGTCACTCTGCTCAGTTTTTTTATTTATTTTTTATTCTCTGATGGAGCTTTTTTGAGAGGGTTTTTAAGACACAACAACGTGTTAATTGTCTGTCGGTGATCTTAACTATTACTAGTTACACAGGTCACCGACTTAATAATTAGTATTTACCTTACAATACAGGAAATCAGAGTAAACCTGGATCAAGACGATCGATCGGGATTTTATTAATATTATTCCCGATCTCCCCAGTCGTAATGACCGGGATTTAAATCAATTTGAAAAATCCCCTGAGCTATTACGCTGGTAATAGTAAGTATGTCTGAGATTACTCATAAAATGAAGTCTCTGTCTGAAGATTGTCATTTAAACATTCATGAAAATATAATTATTGCAAATTGATAATTAAAACATTAAACGTACATAAGGAAACGAATAAAAAAAATCATACAATAAATTTTTAAACAAAAAAATCGCGAATTTCATATGAGTTTTAGAAAGGCAAGATTTGTTAGTATATAAACGCTTAAATATATTGGTTATTTTAATGAAAACAAATAAAATGCTAAGTATCACAAACATATTACAGGTGGGTGTAATTAAGTGCTTTGAAGTGTTTGAGCTTTCCAACGATTACCTTTATTAGATTATTGTATTATTTTATTTCAACTTTGATATTTACACAAAAAACATTATATTCGGACGACATTATAACATTATGGGACGAACTGTAAAGTACTTTTATTTTATTAATATTTTTATGAGACTTCAAATAAAATTATACATAATAAAGCAATATACTAAAAATTTGAGCCGCGCATAACTCTACAAGTGTTAGCAATTGAAAACCTGTTTTTTCACCCTCTTGGCCGAGATTTGGCTATTGCATGTACATATCCACAAATCCATAATGTTAAGTAGCTTATTTTTTCATAGGTTATCCAAAAAAATATATAGTTAAAGGAATAATTACAAGCAAATTTCCTACAATTGTTTGTATTAACCAGCGGGATAAGACGCGTGGCTACAAATACTGTGGTCATGGGTGAGTAAAAAAAAATATTGATTTGATCGGTACGATTTTTACGATTGGGAGATCGGGAATAATATTAATAAAATCTCGATCGATCTTCTTGATCCAGGTCTACTCTGATTTCCTGTATTGTAAGGTAAACACTGATTAATAAGTCGGTGATCTGTGTAACTAGTAATAGTTAAGATCCAGGTCTACTCTGATTTCCTGTATTGTTAATAAAATCCAGATCGATCGTCTTGATCCAGGTATACTATGATTTCCTGTATTGTTAGGTAAATACTGATTATTAAGTCGGTGACCTGTGTAACTAGTAATAGTTAAGATCACCGACAGACAATAAATTAACACGTTGTGTCTAAAAAAAACCTCTCAAATAAGCTGCTTGGGGCGAAAAATAAATCAATAACATATTTATTGATAAACCACAAAGTCTCTCGTACATATTTCATTTAAATTGCAACTCAAATCGATCGTATGTTAAAACTTATCAAAGTTTCGAATGGGTGTATTTTAAAATAATAGAAAATATGTCAAGTTGATTTTAAGTGTCTCAATTCGATAAATCCACCAGTAAGACATACATACAATTTCGAAACGTTCAACATTGTAAAGAAACACGTGTTATTTGTCCGCCATCATGCCGGTACGAATTGTTGGACAAAGCACACACACCAGCTTCTTTTTCATATTTTAATCACAATGAACTGTACAGACAGTCCCCTGACGATGTCTTCGACACATTGCTGAAGAGTCGCAAAAAAAATAAATAAAAGAACCAAAGCTAAATTGCAGCATTGGCATCATCTAAAACATATACATACATACATGATATTTCCAAAATGAACACTGACTAAGAAGAAGCGTGGAGGTAGCCGCCAAATTACAACAAACAAGATGGTTTCCATAACCTTGACTACAAGATGGCCGATCCAGGTGTGTAATAATTAAGTGAGTTATTATTAGCCGAAAAAAAAACATAATAAATAAAATATTCCGCCTATATGGTATCATCATTCAAATATATATATATATATATATATATATATATATATATATATATATATATATATATATATATATATATATATATATGTCTACGGTGTGTGTACGGGTCTTCATCAGTGTTAACCAAATGGAAGAATAATATTTCATGTAATTCTTTTACTACAATTAATACATATCTAAAATCTCGAAACGGCTATTTTAATGATAATAATATTAAGTTAATTTCAAAATAATATTAGATATATTTAATAATGCATAATAAATGACAATTCTCAAAAAACAATATTAATCGGGAGACTCGCTTTTTAAATATTATGATGAGTGTTGTCATCATATGAAAAATGCATTATATTATTTTATTAATAATTTTAATAAAAAAATTCAAACTTCTTTCGAATGAAAAAGCAAACAAATTAGAGCATTTAAAAATATTAAATAATTTCAAAATATTTTTAGATGTAATTATAATTCCACATTTTTATGCTTCATTTTTAAAATCAAAAATTTCTTCTAATCGATAATGAAATCAAATATAACCGTCCTATTAAAAAAAACGAGCAGAATATAAAAAAACATTAACAAATAAAAAATTTCAATTAAAATTACCCTAGTTAGTATAATTTTTTATCTTTGTAAAGAAAATGTAATTTTTATACATGCCCAAAATCGAGAAAACTTACCGGCGAGAAAGACGGCGTTGATTGATCACACTCAGTGATGTGCCAAAGTCAAACGAGTCTAATAGTATTTTATTCTAATTTTTAATTGATGCACTAATATGAAAAAAAATTGATGTCATTGTTATTAATCGAGCTGTCTTTATATTTTTTCATTGCACTTTATATGGGAAAAGGATAGAGACGTTAAAAAGAAAAGAAATAGGGATGATACTATAATATTCGTTTGACTTTGGCACATTTCTGGCCACAACCGTTTGCGGTAACTTCAAAAACAAATAGTAAACTTAAAAGCATGAAATATTATATTCGATCGATTAATAGATTTAAGAAGCCCCCATAAATGACTTTTATTAAATTTAATTCGATAAATCAGATTAATAACTGGCATTTGAGAACCTCATACAGAATTCAATTAAACCACTTATTATAAATAATACATTTTATAATGTAAGAACCAGAAACATGGGTGAGAAAAATATTGTATAAATTATCAAGTGTTTGCGGAAGTTAAAATGCACGTCACTGTATAAAAAGAGACGTAACATGAAATCTATTGTATTTTATATTACAATTTATTTCATTAAGATTGTATAAATAATTGAAAATAGTTCAACAAAGTTGATTTAATAAAAACAAATTAATTACAGAAATTTTGACAAAATTAATTCTATAGATCTAAGGACACGATTATTTCTGAAGATTACTAGTATTTTTAAAGAAAAAAAATACGAAATCTGCTATTTTGACAAAAATTATAATTCAATCATTGATATAAACATAAGATATCGCATGAGTGGCTAAATGCGTGTTTAGTTCAAGTACATCAAGTAGCCAAAAACATCTCTCTTCATATCTTCAGTTATATTTCCCAGTAAAATGGGTAAATGCATTGTTACTAAAT
Source organism: Agraylea sexmaculata (assembly GCA_022606485.1). Classification (NCBI taxonomy): domain Eukaryota; kingdom Metazoa; phylum Arthropoda; class Insecta; order Trichoptera; family Hydroptilidae; genus Agraylea; species Agraylea sexmaculata. The sequence goes on along the minus strand of JAGTTH010004001.1, from coordinate 116,524 downwards.
GTCATATGGACTCAAACATACACTCAAATACATCTAGGCTCACTTTTTACCAAACACTACTTCTTTAACATGTTTAAAATATTATTGGGTGTTAATCAACCAAGTATTGTCACAACCACTCTCAGTGATGACTAGAAACGTGTTGAGTGAGGGAGACATACTTATGCCTTTATCGTATAGGAGAGAAGAGTGCAACAATACACGGGTTTACACGACTTATTCATATGCAATGCGATATCTAATATTTATATCTATGAATTGAATAAATGCATTTGTAAAGACTGCAGTATATTTATAACAACGCGGGAGACAATTGAGGCGTTGTTGGATTGAAATACGACTCTCATATTGAATATTGCCAAGTAGAAACAAGCTCACACATTTCGTAACTTTAACATTTCTAAACAAACAAGGTGAAAGTGCTACAGAAACAATACAAACCGGCAAAATATCACTTTATTATTGAAATGTGCAATATAATAATGTACGTAACTCAACGTGACCTGAGATGGAAGCCCTTAAAACATCTAAAATGCAAGGAATATTTGTCATACACAAAACATTGTATAATTTAAAAAGCATTATCGATAAAAAATAAATCGCGTTATGCAATTACGCTAATGAGATTAAACACGAAATGTTGTAAGGTGGAAGTTTACTTGAAACACGAATTATGTATTATATAATTTTATTATCGATATAAAAATATACTAATTGTGGTATTGTAACGTAATATTAATTTTGCGGTGTGACCAATTACGACCATTGGTTAGTCTGAACAGATTAAAACATTTACATTTAAATAAATATTTAACAAAAAAAAATACTGGCTCTCAACGTGTCATATGTATAATTATCAATAAAAAATATTTTATACATACGTGTTTTTCTTTAAAATAAGAAAGATTTAACTAAATATATTAAATTTCATTAGTGTGTCGACTAAAAATTCACAAATTTGATTAGAATTGGTTGGAAACACAGATAATGCATATAAAATTTAGTTAAATGACACATATATATATATATATATATATATTTATATATATATTTATATTCAAAAATAAACACTATATAACGACTTTAAACGTATACATATAAAAACCGACAATACAATACAATATTCAAGAGAATGCTCAAATCTGTTTATTAGTATTGGAGCACTGTAAAGATAACAATTATTATATCTTATCTTTAAACAACATTTAATATACATTTTTTTGTAAGAGTGAAATTACTTATAAATTTGAAATACTAATTATTTAAAAATAAACACTATATAACGACTTTAAACGTATACATATAAAAACCGACAATACAATATTCAAGAGAATGCTCAAATCTATGACCAAAAAAAATATACAGGGTGGACATGAGATAACTGAGAATATTTTAGGGGGTAATAGGGTATCGTAAGAATTATTGAAAAAAAAATATTAATTAAAAATAATTAATAATATTAAGTGTTTTTGGAATCAACTGTTTCTTTGAAATACTCAGTAATGACTTTTACGTGTATATTGTGTCTGTTATACGTAATTAATATTATAAATTAATAAATAAATATCCTAAGATACCCTATTAATATATTCTCAGTTATTTCAGGCCCATCCTGTATAGAGTAATACAATAAAAATGTAACCGTTGCAGTGTTCAATTTTGAAATTCACTCTAACATCTCGTAAACCATGCTTTGAATATTCAATTTAAACATAAGCAATACAACAATATCTCTTTTAGATGTTTCGATAATTATTTTTGAATAATATAAATGGAATTATGGTACAGTTTAGGTCGAATAATAAATTCTATTTGGGGTATTTTTTTAAATTATCCTAATGAATGGGGAATTTGATTGATTTGACAGATGATATGGATATTGCTCGTTATATGCGATCCTGGGTTTGGGCGTTATAAGGGGATCTCCTAATGCCCTTGACAAGGAGCCGGCATTCTTGGAGGTTTAAATATAATATTAGTGTTCAGTTGGGGCAACTACGGAGTGGTATACGTGCAATTTTAGGTATCGATCGGTGAACGCGTACGCTAGTCCACGTGCTTGAGGCAGAGCCATCATCATAAATAACACCGATAAGTGGTTATAGTTATAGTTGTAGTTATAGTTAGAGTCATAGTCATAGTCATAGTTACCGCTTGAAGTGGTCCCTGATCCTGTCGTGCTGTATGTTGTCCGGCAGGTTCCCGACCAGCAGGTGGCGGGTCTGGCGCACCATACTACATCACATCACTAACACTGGCTACTGGCACTGCTCACTGCTCACTGCCACTAAGTCACTCGCCACTAAACCTGGCTATTAGCCTGCACTGAACACTAGTCACTGGTCACTGCTCACTATCACAACACACGCGCCCCGCCCACCATCAATGTAGTATAGTATATTTCAGTGGTCCACTGTGGCTGTCATGGCCGCGCGCTCCGTCCTCGCCACTTTCTCCTCAAATGATCCAACAACACGCCCCCCTCCCCTGCGCCCCCCCTCCCCGCGGCGCCCCCCTCCACGCGCATAGCTTCACCGCCGCGCAAGACACCTCGCCTATCCCCACTACTTACTACAGTGTTACCATCGGTTAAATATTAATACCAATATGAATTAATGCAATTATAATCTTCTAAGTATGTTGAATAAAACTCTTATTATAAATGACACTTATTGAAAAATAAAATATTCATCTCGTATAGCTTATTTTTTATTATTTTATTATCTTTAAATCAATAACAAGCTGTAATTTTTTTTGTAATATGCCGAGATGTTCTAATTAATTTCCGAATTAGTTAGAATATGTACAATTAAAAAAATATGAAATATTAATATTGCTTTTATATTTGAAAGATATTAAAATTATTTTTCAAATTAATTAACATCTCTATTAAAACAATTATGATAATTATTTCTATCTTATTTGTAAATACATATAAAAATTAACTAAAATTCTACTGCCATCTACATATGAATATTATTTCCTTTACCTTATTTCTTCATATCTCTCATAGATGGATATAAATTATTATTTAATAATAATTTATTATTATTATTATTATTAAAGTAAAATCATATTAGATTTAATTTTACTTTTTAATCTATTTTTTGTATTTGTAGATTTTATTTTTAAATAATCAAGTAATGAAATAGATTTTTAATTTTTAATAAACATATATTTACATATAAATCATGATAAAATTTTCAACATAACACCATAATATTAATACACCTCATTTATACATATAATAGAATATCACTTTTAATTTTAATTTTCTTCTCCTTATTTTAAAAACAATACATCGGTTACAATTAATCAGTTGGTCAACAGCCCGTAGAAGTACTATAATTTATTTAATTTTTATTATTGAATGATTATACTTCCACTAGCATTTTTATTATAATAAGCATAAAATTATCAGTTCAATGAGATTGAGAGATTGGAATATTGTTCCAAATATTCTCTCTTTTTTGAGTAGAGAGTTTGTTGTTTTTCAAACCCTCACCCGCTTCTTTGGAAGCGGCATTGTTTTGGAGACTTGCATTTTGTCTGAAATAAAAAATATAGATATATTAGTAAAAAAGAACAATACAGACTAATTTCAATTAAACATATATTAAAAATGAAATTTATTCACTTAATTGAATAATGTAAAAAAATTAAATATTAAAATACTTACTTTTGCAAGTCTCCGTTAGAATTAATAATTTCATCATTGGTCTTTTTGATGTTATGAGGCGAATAGCGATTGTAGAATCCCCAAATACTATTCATTAGTTTGCTGTTGTATTTGAGCGGAGCAAGATCAATAACTAAAAATTAAAAAAAATCACAATGTTAAAACATATAATAATCTACTCAACCAGTATTTCTATCTATTTTTAATCATCTATGTGCAGTTGCTATGGCAACAAAAAGAAAAGTGGGATAATTTTCTTGATTTTGACTAGAATGAATATTTGAACTGTAAATAATTCCAAATATTATTTATAGAAAATTGTCAAATTACAAATAAATATATAGAATACAAATGGAGATTATATTGGAAATTAAATGTCGAAGGCCAAGACACATATGAACTATGCTTTGATAAAAGACAAAAACAAGCACACACATATTCACATAGATAGATATCACTAATGTTACATAAAATATAGTCATATTCACAAAAATATAAAATCAATATGGAACGCACGTTTTGCATCGAAATACTTCTTTTGCGATTGATGCGAATCAGTACTCTTCATAATGGCTACAGGAAGTTTCGCTTTCCTCTCAGTCATCTTCATGACACAGAAGGCACCCTGCGGAATCGAAGACATCTTTTCCAATTCGATTGTATTTACTATAAAAATATTAAAATTATTACACCACTTTAAATCACGCAAGTCACCACACTGAAACTCACCAATATGTTTGTTAAATAATATCTCTTTGCTTGATTCCTTCCGGGAGAAATTCACAGTGCTTGTTTTATGAACTGGCTTCGAATAGTCCTCAATCAGTAAAAGCATTAATTCTATTTACTTCACAGATCGAGTAATTATTTTCAGAAACAATCTGATGTGACAAAGGAAAGTCACTTGAAGGGAAATGATCGATCAAACACGCGGTGAGTGTATGAAGAGTGCTATCAGGCTGACGAGTGACTGCAGACAGAGTCCAAGACGTCTGTTGTCTTGTTATTTATTGAGAGCACCGACTATACAGTGTGAGTATTGATAATGTAATTTTTTGTGCCATTCGTGATCTTCGACACGTACCTATTGATGATAATGTATGACCGTGTTTACATGCAATATGCATTTGATCAGGACCATACTTAGAATTTAATAAAAGATACGTCAATACTCAATATATAATACAATACTCAAATATTTTATACATAATTTACGTCATTTCATACTATTATTGTTTTTAGGACTTTATTAACAATACAACCATGAAAGATTATTTGATAAACAGACTAATATTATTCAATTGCCTTGAATCTTATTGACCTTTTTAAGAGAAGTTTTATCATCTGCTTGAACTATATTTTTAATTTAGATTCATGTCAAATTTTTAGTACTTTATTCAAAATTAAAGAAGATTTTGTATCATCAGTCACTTTCGTATCTTCCAAATTAATTATTTTAAAACATAAATAAAACACACATCTTAAGCCAACTTAGAGCTGTTTATTCCGAAGCAGTAAGACTGAATTCGCCCCCGGCACGACATCATGTTTCCTCAATGTTCTTCATTATTATCATTAGGTAAATCTAGTCTGGCTAACTAAATATGAAAGACTTATCGCTGTGTAGTAGCTTAAGAAACTGATCAGGTATATCAGATAATGACGATGGCCAGACAACCACAAAATGCTAAAATACAAATACATATGTATATAAAAATCTCACAGACACAGTGAGCTAATAAATATATTAATTAAAAACACGTTTTGCGTTATTTAGTCATAGATTGGATCAAATATTATAAACATAACTTTCCAACAGGGAGGGGTTATCACCAATAAGATTGCGGGGGTCAAAGATGCTTGCTCTCAAGGCAAGTGTGTTTGGGCGTATAACATATTTTTATATACAGTTACTAACAAACATTTTGAAATTGAGCTAATTTAATTTTCAACTACTACTGACACAACAATATTTATTAATTGACAATTTATATTCAGTTATGGAAACAAACTATGTATTGTTACTTATGTAGTGACCTGATAATGACTCCGGAGCGTGGTGATTTCTTGTTTACTTAATTTTAACTATTATCGCAATCACCAGTATAACAGTTCAGCGATGATTGTTGAATCAAGCCTCGCAGAATATTTTTCTGCTGTACAATCATATTTGTAGTTCATTTGTAAGTACTCAAAGAATTATTTTAATTTGTTCCTAGGTTTGAAAAAATTTTTTGGATGTTAATTTAAAATATGTACGATATGTATAGATGAAAATATTTTATGTAAAAATAAAACTATTTTATTTTATCTGACCAATTTATTGATTTGCATTAACTGATTTTGACTTTATTCTATTAAATGACCACTGGCTGCTGTATTTAATAATATAATTTATTGAAAAATAAAACATCATGGAATGATAACAGTTTATTATTTGATGAACATAAATGGTTTTTGTGTTGCATTGATGAGTGATACTAGTGATTGGCACTTTCTATTGATGGATACTATGAAATGAATTACACAACAAAACTTTGTAAAATATCATTCAAAAATTATCGACATATTTTTCCTCGGAATTGATATTACATTTTTTTTAATTAACAATTTTTTGTTGGTGTCAAAAAGTGGTAATAATATTATAATAAAGCTTTGTGTGAATTTCAATGTACACATAAATATTAAATAAATAAGTACTCTATTACCACTAATACTGTGCGACTTGTTGAAGGAAAAATATGTGTTGATTATAAAATTCCATATAAATGTATTTGCCGTATAAAAAAATTTGGAATTTAATATGATCGTATAATTGGTGGAACTGTTTTGCATTCGTTTTGATCCAAGGTTTCGTCGATGACAGGTCTGTATGAAAGTTTTACATCACCAGTCTCCGGGTTGATATTGGCGAGTGTGTGTTTACGCCAGTGTTTTTCGAAAGGTACTTTAGTCTGAAAAAGTATTATATATTTTTAATTAATTCATGGAAAAATTTGATTGATTAAACAGGAATAACATACTTGTCCGTCTACTGGTTTGGTGTAATCATATTCATCAACTCTGAGTTTAAAGTCATCGCGAGCATGAGCTCCTCTGCTCTCTTTTCTTTGACAGGCTCCTTCAATGATTTGTCTGGCGCAGAGTAACAAGTTTTGAAGTTCAAGTGTTTCAATTAGATCAGAATTCCAGATCAATGAAGAATCACTGACTTTGACATCGTGAATATCTTTGTATACATTTGCCATTTTCTTGCATCCTTCAATCAAAATATATTTAATATTTATTAAATAAAACATTAATTTTAATAGTAATACCTTCTTCAAGAGTAGGAGCATCTCTGAATACCGCAGCATGTTCTTGCATAGTTTTTTGCATCTTAAGTCTTAAGTCGGCTGTATTGATAGAACCTTTAGCATATCGGGCTTTATCTAAATTAGCTACACTTTCTTCTCCATCATTCTATAAAAATCATTTAATTTAAAAAATTATATTATTGTCTATTATGTAAAAGTTCTCACTTCTTTTAAAGGTATTCCCTTTTGTCCTGGTTTGTTTTCTTCGCCAATTGTTAAAGCACAAGCTCTTCCGAAAACAACTAAATCCAAGAGGGAGTTGGCTCCGAGTCTGTTAGCACCATGAACTGATGAACAAGCTGCCTCACCGCATGCATACAAACCAGGTACTACTTTATCTTGGCCATTCGTATGCTCTAGGACCTTTGATTTAAGAAAATAATTAAAATTTTGAATGAAACAATAAAATATTGATATAGTTTACCTGTCCTTTGTAGTTGGTTGGAATTCCTCCCATATTGTAATGAACAGTTGGAAGTACGGGTATGGGTTCCCTGGTGACGTCGACTCCGGCGAATATCATAGCAGTTTCAGAAATACCCGGCAACCTAGCATGAAGTTGTTCAGCAGGAAGATGGTGGAGTTGAAGATACACATGATCTTTTTGAGGGCCACATCCTCTACCTTAAAATGAATCAAATGAATTATTTAATATATTATTGTGAAAATTGTAAATTTTACCTTCTTTAATTTCGACAGTCATAGCCCTGGATACGACATCTCGAGAAGCCAAATCCTTAGCAACGGGTGCATATCTTTCCATAAAACGTTCACCTTGAGCATTGATCAAATAGCCACCTTCTCCGCGACAACCTTCAGTGATGAGACATCCAGCTCCATAGATACCTATTAACACACATTTTTAACTATATCTAATTTATATATTATTTTAAAATATCTTACCAGTGGGGTGGAACTGCACGAATTCCATATCTTGATTTTGAAGACCAGCACGGCTGATCATAGCAGACCCATCTCCGGTACATGTGTGCGCTGAAGTACAAGAGAAGTAAGCACGGCCAGCACCTCCAGTGGCAAGGACGGTATTTTTAGCAGAAAATCTATGAAGTGTACCATCTTCGAGACAAATAGCAATGACTCCTTTGCATACTCCATTTTCCATTATCAAATCAAGAGCAAAATATTCAATAAAACAATTGCAATTATATCTCAAAGATTGTCCGTAGAGTGTGTGAAGCATGGAATGTCCAGTTCTATGATAAAAATATAAAGTAAAATCCATAATTTTTTAATGTTTTTATGAATTACTGAAATTGAAATAACCTATCAGCGACAGCACAACATCTGTGAGCTTGACCTCCTTTACCAAAGTTTAACGATTGACCACCGAAAGCTCTTTGGTAAATCTTTCCATCTTGGGTTCTTGAAAAGGGAACTCCATAGTTTTCTAATTCAATAACGGCCATGGGTGCTTCTCGAGTCATGTAGTGAATAGCATCCTTAAAAATTATTAATTTATACATTATCGCAATTAGTTAATATAAGTATTAAATAAAATTATTACTTGATCTCCAAGCCAATCTGATCCCTTGACGGTATCATACATATGCCACAACCAATTGTCAGGTTCCATGTTTCCTACATTATGAGATATTAGAAATAAGTATTGTTGGGTAATTATTTCAATAATCACAAAATAATTACCGAGAGCTGCATTGACACCTCCTTGAGCCGCTACCGTGTGGGAACGGGTTGGAAATAGTTTGGTAATAAGAGCTGTTTTGAAGCCAGTTTGCACCAATCCAAAGGCAGCTCGAAGACCAGCACCGCCAGCACCGACAACCACGGCATCGAAATCATGATTGATTACATTGTAAGCATTGGAAATTGCACCTGTGTTCACCTTGGCTTCGGCTGAAGCATTTTTGTTTCCCGAATTGATGTGAATATTTTTCGCAGCAACCAATGGACGTGCCTTAAAATAATAAAATTACATAAGTTGAAAATTGTACATTCAAGATAGGGGGAAATTCCTAAATTACTAAAAACACCTATTATCAATATATTCAGTTCTCTTTCATGTAATCGATTTGTTCCATATTTTAAAAAAGGCATTTTATAATGGAAATATACAATTTGATTTTGTACATGATTTTTTGTGTATTGTGAAAACTATTTTTTTTATTACATTTGGAGTAAAAAGGGAGAGTTTTTTTCTACTTGACTTTTTTTTAATAATTTTGATGTCACAACTTCAATTGTGCATGTAAAAAGTCTGCAGAAGAAGAGATCAGAGTCTGTATATTCAACATGCAATATATTGTTATCATGCATGATATTGTACCTATTTAAAATTTATTAAATTAAATTTTTGCATAGCATGTTTCCATCATTCGACAATGAAAAAGAGTATTGTTTTTGCAAAATGTCTTAAATGGTAAGTGCTTTAAGATATTTAATTCATAATCATGATTATTTATTTTTTTACATTTTATAGATATTCAAGGGGAATATTTTTAAACAATACTAATATAGTTTTGATTTCCAGAGAAGATATTAAAAAATAATTTGGATATGAAATATTTGAATCAATAATATGTTATATGAACGATGTGTACTATTATACAATAGTCTGATGACATTTGACAAAATTGAATGATGATGGACTTTTAATTAAATACAATATTTATCAAGAATAATATACAGAATATGGGTGAAAGTAATGGAGACAGGATGAGTTATGTAACAAGGTGAACCATGAGCAGGTGTCGAGAACCATGGCACCGACTACTGTGGACCAGGATACACGAGGACGGCTTCAGGCCAGAGGCAGGATGTCCTTACCAAGTGTTGGGCCCTGTTGAGCACCCCTGCCATCTTGGTGCTGAGCATTTTAATAATTGTCAAGTGGCCGTGTCTTCGAATGTCAAATCTTCAACCAACTGCTATTTATTATGCAACACCATCATTCATACATTACACTTACAATATTTTCCTTCGTATATATTGTAATATACATCATATCCATAAATGTAAATATGCTAGAGAAAAATAATTGGCAAAAAAAAACAATTGCACAATGAGTTGAAAATATTTTTGCACTATAGCCGCATAATCAATTGTGCAAGTTGCATAGGGAACAGATTTAAATAAATTAGTACTTAAATAGAAGTACTTAGATTGTAACTTCAACTGTTTCGATAAAGGTTTAATACGATGATTGTACAAAACATCAATAGAAAGTATGTATATTTCATATAATCTACCTAATATATAAATTTTATGATAAATGTATACTTTACATTTAATGAAAAATATAAAGATCTAGCTCACAATGAGTTGATACAGGAGATTATTATCGGATACAAAACGAGAAAAACATCAAATATGTATATGTATTAGTTTAGTTGAATTATACTAGTTGAAGATGTAACAGAAGAGTATAAACTATACGTAATTATTTATGTTATCGTGATTTGGATATGCATTATATCATGTCAGTATTGTATAAATCCATGAGTTAAGACCAAACAATATTATCTCAACTCGAACTATTCATATGAATTTTATTTATAGACGAAAAGACGAAATGAAAAATAAATCAACCAGATAGGTTGGATACTGGTTGCATCTCTAGTTGAAAAAGTATAAATTGTTAATTTTACAACTTGTATACAAATATTACAACTACGAGTATTTAGCATGATGGAACCATAGCTTATGTATTTCAAATTGTTTTTTTTTTTAATAAATATCTCATTATTAAAAATAGCGTAAACCAAATAAATGTACCTGATTATGTATAATATAATTTATAATTTAAGCACAATGTGAAATGATAAAAGTTGTAAAAGAAAGCCTAAAAAATATTACTCATAGATGAAGGTTATTCTGGTCATTTATTATTTAGATGAGAAATGGTTTTTCCCATCTAAGAATAAATTGTAAAAAAAATAATTTAAAAGTAGTTGGTTTTTGTTCAAATAATGATAAATAGTAGATAATATTGTATTGTTTTCAGGACTTACATCTGGTGAATGTTTCCCAAACAACTGCGTTCTATGAATTGAAGGAATCTAATTCGAACATCATTTGCATCACGATGATGTCAATGAATGCGCCAAGCTGTTTGAACTTTGACTTGATGATAAAAATTTATATTCAATAAAGTAATCAGTAACTAATTTTAAAATGTATTGTTGTAGTGAATAAAACGATTTAAAAATGAGTTAAGTATTATCAACGATCAAGAGGACGGACGTTCTTCGAAGATTCTATTGATAAAGATGTTGACTGAAGAATTAAAATAGATAAATATTAAAAATAGTTCTTTTATTATCAATTAATTAAAATTACATATGTGATATAAAAATAATATTTTTTCGAAGAAAAATAAATCATGTCTAAATATAAAAGCGGTACTAAGAATGTGGCAACATTTTTTATAGTGTCAAAAGTTGTTATGAGCGAGTGTCATGGAGTCCGGTTCATTTCTCACTGGTTCGTTAAATAACCTAAGTAAACAAATTAATTTTCTGTCTTATGTATAAATATTAATTATTGGTCAATAGACGAGGAGTTAGCTCAGGATTTACAGCACAGTGATTCAAACGATGAAGACATTCCTTTGGACGTTGAAGAATCATTGTTAAAAGATACTGAGGGTACACTCATTATAATTTTCAATTGTAGTTATTATTTATTCTATTTTTACAAACCTTAAAATTGAATTTTAGATGAAATCAAATATTCGGACGAAAAATCGGTTTCCTTTGCAGTTGACCAGGACAGTAATATTATTACAGAAACGTTTACACAAAACACCACTTATTATGAGAATGGTGCCCTATCATCAGGAGAGTACGAGTATAAATCGGATGATAAAATTACCATAAAGACTGATGATGGTTTCAACGATAAGGAACGAGAAAAAAAGAGTAAAAAAGAAATCGAAGAAGAGGAAAGAGAAAAAATGCAGTAAGTTAAAATTAGCTATTTTACTTCTTTTGCCAATAAGTATGTACTGTATTTAATTATTCTCAGAGTTCTGGTTTCAAACTTTACCGAAGAGCAATTAGACAGATATGAAATGTACAGGAGAGCCGCTTTTCCTAAAGCATCTGTGAAAAGACTAATGCAAACAATTACCGGATGTTCGGTTGGACAAAATGTTGTGATTGCTATGTCTGGTATTGCCAAAGTTTTTGTGGGGGAAATAGTTGAAGAAGGTATAGTTTTAACTTTATTTTAATTTATAAATTTCTACTGTAATAATAATATTTTAGCTCTTGATGTTCTTGAGAAATCTGGCGATGTCGGACCACTTCAACCAAAATACCTGAGAGAAGCTGTAAGAAGATTAAGAAATAAGCAAATCATCCCATCACGTAAAGCCCAGAAGAACTTTTTGAAAATGTGAAAAAATTTAATTGATATTTTGTAAATGTATATATTTTTATTAAAAAAAAACACTCAACTTGTACATGTATTAATTTATTAATTACAATAAGTACAGAATGGCAAATTTGACTGGATACATAAAATAATTGAATATGTTCCGTAAGATCAGTCTTGTTAACATAAATGGCCCAAATCAATTTGGAATGGTAACTAGTATGCTTGATTAGTACAATATAATTTGGAATACTAAAAAATATCATTTTTAATAAATAAACAATATTATTATAAAGTATATTAGTAGTCTTTTTTGGTTGACACAATTGACTGAAAAGCTCTAAATCAAATATATGGCAGATGTAATCACTGAAATTATTTTCATGTTGGTTGTTTTTTACTAATAAAAATAAATGCACTTAATTTGAGATTCGTACATATAAGGATATTATTAGAATCAATTCAACATTATTAATCATTGTAAATTTGGACGAGTTATTTAGATTATTAGTGAGGAGCCAATGTTTTAAAAAATATCTTTCGAATATATTAACGTTGATAAAATATTTATCATTGAAATATTTACAAAGGCATACAAAGCAGTTAGTAGAAAAAATTGTTATTGAATTTTATACAAATAAATACAAACTTAAACATATTATAACAGAGAAAAAAGCACCATTTATTAAATTGTAAAAAAAAAACTTTTCACGCAGGATAAGCCACTGAAATTCTTACTTAAAATGTATTTTGGACAATTTTTTGTGCATTGTTTAATCATAAGGTATATTCAAACCAGTAGTCTTCTAACACCACAATCGATACAAAATTTTGCGCTATCTAATGGAAACTTGCTGCCGCACTCGTGACAGAACTTTGAAGGTCTTGAAGATACCGAGATGATGCTTGAACATGTTCTTGAAATCGGGTGCATTATAGATGGAGTTGACCTCTCTGATTCACTCGAACTCAATCGACTATTGCATCTTGATGTCATTAGTTCAAACTCTCTCATGGTCGAAGGAGAAATGTGATCTCTGTATGGTGACGATTCAGATCTTCTTTCTCTATTGGGTGACACACGCGGAGATGGTGAAAGTGAAGGTGTTTTCTGTGTGGGAGATTTTTGGTTCACAGTTTGAGCCAGCGGGGATGTACGACTCAAGCTACTCCTCAAAATAAAAAGATCAAAATTAAAATTGTAATACGGATTATATTCATCAAAATTAAAAATATACTAACCTTCCATAAGCCGAATCGCTTATTGATTTCGGTGCGAAATCGGGAGATTTTTCTCGACTATGAGTGTGTTTTTTATTTTGCGTATTAGATTTATCTTTGTTAATGTTTGGTGAGTTATTAAATGTCAATGATAGGTCGTTTAATTTAAGTTCACGTAGTGTTTTTTCTTTTGCTTTTTCTTTTGGCAACCGGTTGATAACATTTTTGTTACTAGAAATTTTAGTTTCGCAGAGCATATCAATGTCTTTGAGAGATTGCATTATATCATTTTCTAATTCTAATTCATGTTGTTTTTGATGTTCAGATGATTTAATTTCCTTCGGAGGCGATTCATTGTGTGAATTAGATCGCTTCATGTACATGGGATAAACTGGTGATGGTAAAGTATTGTTTAAATTAGAACTGTAATTTAAGGATAACGATTTATTAAATTGAGGTCGGTCTTGAGATGTCAGTGTGTCTATATTTTGGTTAATATTGGATTTTTTTTTGAAATTCAAGCCATCCATTGAATCTTTGTCGAATGTGAGCGAAGGTTCATTTTTCACGTAAGTATATGGTGATGATTTATCATCCAAGGATGTCATGAGCTCTTCTAGGTCATTGTATAGAGAATCTTCATCTTGAAGTGAAAATTGAGAAGATTTGCTTCGTTCTAATGATACCATAATTTTATCATATTGTGCACTCAGATCATCTATGGTTGAAGTCGTAGATTCACCATTGTCAGAATTACTTCTTTGTGGTGAAGCAGATTCTTTTTTCGAATGATTTGTGAATGAAGTAAAAGATTTAGAAAAGTTTTCACAAGCTAGAGAATCACTACTACTGCTGTGTAGACTTGCATTGTCCAATAGTTTCTGAACACTTAATGGCACTGCATCATTGATTATCCGAGGGTCAATGAACGATTCATGGGATGATGTTAAATTGTTTACATATACATCACTATCCAAAATATTATTGTTTTCAATACTCATTTTATTCTTAGAAGAAATTTGTTCAACTGGTTCCAGTTTGATCACCTTATGCTTTTCAGTGCGATTTGGAAATCGTGGAGCAAATTCAGGACTTTTAGTAGGTGGTTCTGGTTTATTATTATTGTTAATTTTCATATTCTTTTGTTTGAACGCTGCATCTTTATTTTGTAGTTTGATTGAAGGAGTACGGTTAAAATTATTTTGAGGCTTGACGGATGAAGTAAGGGTAGACGGCTTAGTGACAGGACTAATGACTTTTCCACTATAACTATATTTAGATGGACTTCTCAGTGATCTGGTTCTATGGAAATTGGTATTTTGTGTTGAACTATTATTGTTAAGGGTATTATCATCTTTATGTTGTCGTGGAGAATGCTGTATGAGATTTGAAGTCACAGAGTTCGGAGAAAAGTCTTTCTTCAAATCTAACTTAGTAGGATGGGGTCTAGCCAAATTAGTATTAGATGCCATTAAGTCAAGCATTTGCTGTTTTGCAGAAAGGTAAGGGTCATAGTTATCATCAGATCTGAAATTAAGAAAGTTGAAGCATAAAAATAAGCAAAGTTTCTCAGGAAACATAAAAAAGTTAGTGTTATATGACTCACATTAATTTATTACTTGTTCTCGATTTTAACATATCCTCTTTGGTAGTAATTTTATTATTGCTTGCTTTTTTGATATCTGGCAGATATTTGTAATCATAATTACGCTCTGGAATAGAATGGTATTAGTTTTTAATAGAATTGTATCACAAAATTTTATAATTTACCAGTTCTGAAGCTTTCAACACTCAAAGATCTATCACTGGCTGCAGAATCTACCGAAGCTGACCTACTTAATGAATATTTCTCCCTAGTCAGAGACCTATAAATAATAAATTAAGTTAAGAGGATAAATAATATGATTTTAATAGTTTCATCTTCGATTTACCTTCGACTTTTCACTACTGGTGCACGATAAGTAGTTCTAGCCATAAGTCTGGATCTAGCCAGACAAACTTCTTTTGGACCATCAGTGTATCCTGGAGCTCCGATTAGTTTGGCTCGTTCAGCACACCAAGCAACATGGCGATCCCAAGCTCTTGCGCCAAAACTTCGACCACAATGTGGACATTTTTCATTTTCTACTGTTTTTAACAACTATAAATAAACAAAAAAAAATTAAATACGTTTATTGAAATTTCAGTTTAAACAAAAATGTGATACACACTTTGCTGGTGACTTTTTTTGGTGTTGGCTGTTTGGACTTCGGTGTCATTTTTTGTACAGGCTGTGGAGATCTTTCTTTTTCAGCAAAATGGGTAGGCTCTGGTAAACCAAAATTTTTCGGAAGATATTGAGCTAGATCTGTTCCTGAAAAAATATGTTTTTAAAATGAAAAAAAATTCTCATCACCAAACACAAATAAATAAATATATCGAATATACCTTCTCGTCTTTGTCGGCATGAATCAAATTGTTTTCTTTTCTTCGTTGCTGCCTTTAAACATATTTTTGAATGTTTTACTAACGTGTCTGGTAAGAATGTACGGCCACAAATATGACAAGGAAGTAATCGCAAGTCTTCTGGTGGAACTGAAATTTTATTTTTGTTAAAAAAAGTATTATTAAAAGTATGTAATTTTATCTTACGGGCATCTTCTATAATTTTATTAATATCATAAGTCTTCTTTTCCTCGCATATTGGACTTTCAGGAGATTGTGGAAACAAGTCATCGTCTACATTATCTAAAATAAAATAAATTGTTGATAAACCCTATTATAAATATTAAAAGAAGTAGCTTTTACTTTTAATTTCTTGTTCTTGCGGCACTGGTGTAACTTTTGATGAGCCAAAACGACTAGAGCCTGCAAATAAAATTAATATTTTGCATAAATTAAATGTTGGCAGACTTTGATATTGATTTTAGTTGAATACGAAAAACCAGTTTTTTTTAATATAAAAAATGTGTAAAAATTCACACTAAAAACATCAACTATAGTATAAGTTGTTTGTTTATTATAAAAAAAATCACAATTTTCGAAAGCGGTTCTGTGCTAGATATTTACAATTGTTTCAAAAGGTTATCTAATCTTCGGATAACAAATATATATTTATCAGTCAATCAGGTCAAACTCAGAAAATAAACAATTTAAATCTCTATTAATAATTACATAATGAATTATAGTATGTTTCATACCATTTTTAATTATTTTATTTCGAGAAGAAGAATTTTTACAAACAAAAAAAAAATAAACATAATTATTTTGTATTTTTTATATTGATAGTTATACTAAATAAATCAAATGATAGATTAATTGTGCAATCTTGGATTGTAAAAAAAATGTTATCAATTTTCAATTGTAATCACCTTTTTAAAAGTAAATACAGTGAAAACTCTTTTAACGAGCATAATTGCATTCAAATAAAATTAAATGCATACTTATGAACTGTTGACGAATATAACAACCTGTAATGCGTTTAATATTTGGAGAAAAAATACCTATTTATATCACTTTTCGTATGTGTTGTAATTAACGACATGTGAGACGATGTTTATTTATTTTTAAGAGGGTTTATGTGGATGTGAGTCGAGTTTATTTGGGTTTTAAGTTGATTGATTGAGTATAAGATCTAAGTGCGATTTAAGATCACATTTTAAGGATTTCTGAGTTGCAGCCAATAAAGCATATTACATGATTTGGGAGTTAGAGAGGGCAATTTCTATATTAGGCTTACGTTTCCAGCATTTGTTATATGGTTGTTATACTGGATGAACTGGTATATATGTTTATGAGTTATGAATGATATAAATGTGATATTCCAATGTACCTTTATGCGAGAAGAATGCTTTAATCTTGCGCATGTCTGCGGTGCGGTAGGACAACCGGTCGTGTACTGAAATACACCAAGAGCAAACACATGTGCTGCTTATATCCTTATTACTACTGCACACACCAAAAACAACATTTCCTTGATTCTTTACATTTTATTTCGTCTCATAGAAACAACACACACTTCCGTTATCAACTTGTCAATGATGCGAGTGTCCTTTGCGCAGTTTATCGTACGAATGAGTGTTTCGACTCTTCTTCAACGTGTGCACGATTTACAAGCAGGGTCGGACTTTTAATTAAATAATTATATACATTGACGATTCAATATCATAAAGAATAAACTTAAAATTCGTTTCGTACACTAATACTGCCAAGTTTATTCGTACACACAGGATTCACTGAAACACTCTTCAATTGAATACGGCCCTAAGTTTCTCTAATATGTATAACTCAATAAACTTTTATCTATAGAATCTCCGTGCAATATTACGTCGTATATTCGAATATTTATTTATTTTATTTATCTAATATAATAAATGTCCATCAATGCGGTTCGGCAATGATGGACATTTGTCAGTATTATAGAAAAAAGGTGAGAAAAATGAATAAATAGAAATATATAAGAAAAAAGGTGAGAAAAATGAATAAATAGAAATATATAAGAAATACAACAAAAAATATAACATATTATAAAAAATATAGAGAGCATCATGATTGATTGATTATTAGCATGTCTATATAAACTCATTGGTATTACTCCACTAATAATAAAATAAGGTGTTAACACCATACAAAGACATTTTGAACTTATATTTATGTTTCATGCGTATTATTTTTATACATGGTCGTTACTACATGCGCATATTATACATATAGTATATCAAGCATATAATATATCATGCAATTTTTAATGTCACACTTTACCATATTAAGAGAAATACAGTGTAATGTTATTTGAAAGATTGACAAGTTACAGGTAAACAGTACGAGCGGTAAAAGCAGCGCCCAAAAAAAGAAAAACTGATTATTAGAATACACTCCATACATAATTCGTAACCGATGGACGCGATTTTTTAACATTCATCGCAAGATTTCATTGCTAATTTCCTATTGGAGTTAAATTAAAATAAATTGACAATGTAGCCAGATAGTTACTTATTGAGTTTATCATAATTTTAACTAGTTACTGATAGATAATTTTTTTTACAGAGATCCAGCCTTAAAGATGCACCAAACCACCAATAATGTTGATAAATTAACTATAAAACAGTTTAACGAACTTTCAACAAGAAACAAATGACAGCTTTATATTTTTTTGAATAATGGAAAATTTCAATACTGCACATGAATGTATTAAAATTTATTCAGTTGTTTTTCTCGTGCAAACACAATTAAAAAAAAAAGCGAAGACAAAATACGTCATCGGTCGTAAAAATAATTTTTAAACGACTTGTCCGAGTCTGGCGCCAAAATACGGTTAGCAACAAAAACACAAAAGGCCTACCCTTGTTAGGGGTTGTTATTTTTTTATTTCCACATACACGTGTGTGAAAGTTTGCTCAACCAAAAATGTGGCACAGGTGTGAATATGATTTTGCACAACCCTGTAAATATTAGTCCGCATGGTTGTGAATTAGTTAATAATGAAATTATAAGTGATATTTAATTACAATTGTGATTGTAAAGGAGGTGGTCTTGAAAAGGTCACGGCTAAGATGGTCTGGATGCGTGAGCTGAATATTCTATGAATGATTGTCATGATGCCAAAAGAAGGATACCAACTTTGCTCGTTATATCCGAAATCAGTAATTGGACATCCTTATTAAAAATACACGCGGACAGACGCCGCTATTTTTACATTTCGTTTGAAGTTACTACATTAGAATCTGAAAAGAGAACGAACGCTTACGAGAGAAATGTCAATCAACATTTTCAACAATGAATACTTTATGAACCGTGTTATTGTGTAAATTAACCGCATTTTCACATAACACTAATAATGGAAGATAATCTTTGCACTTTGATTTTATGACAAATACGGTTGATTTTTTTAAATAATAAAAAAAATACATAACAAGATGAACCTAATGCTTTAAAAGAAGGTCCTTTAAAAATTCATTATAATTTACATTGATAATACTAATAGATGGACACCAAGCAGCGTTATAATTTATAATCAAACCTCGGTCAAGAGGGTTAAAAAACAGGTTTTCAATTACTGACAATTGTAGAGCACTGCGCGGCTTTCATTTTTAATATTTACATTTTTTAGTATTCTTATATTTGAATTTTTGGATATTAAGAGATTAATCTTATAACATAATAATATTAGTATTTTAGATGTATATCATATAATACAATAACCAAATAATAAAGCAATATTATAAAGGAAATCGTTGCAGAACCAAAGCTCAGCCAAAAGGTTAAAAAAAAGGTTTTCAATTACCGACAAATTGTAGAGCACTGCGCCGTTTATATATTTAGTATTCTTCTATTTGAATTTTCGGATATTAACAAACAATCTTATAAAATAATAATATTAATATTTTAGATGTATATCAAATAATATTTGTTTTAAATATTAGAGTTGAGATTATAACCTAAATCTTCACAATGATTCTGAATAAATTATTTTTAGTGTAAAATATTCTATCCAATATCTTTGTTTAATGGAAAACTCTTGAATGCTTTGATGGATTATAATTATAGAGCACTGTGCGGCCAACATTCTCATTATGTGGTTAAATGTATTAATCTATTTGAATTTTCTGATATTGATAAAATAAAATTACTATTTTTGAAATTTGCATTCAACTTTATAGTTTGTCCTACGAATATATGAGTTGAAATAAAATTCTACAATAATCAAATAATAAAGCAATATTATAAAGGAAATCTTTGCAAATCTCGATTACGTCAAACCATTTTAACAAACCTGATTATTTTAAATGAACAGACAAAAATATATATTACTGTGAAAAAGAAGTTAAATTGGAATATGGATTTGAATTAAACTAAGTAACTTCTTTTCGAAATACATTAGTGAATTCCTATTGATTGCATGATTAATCTATAACCAGTGTCGAATTGGTTAAATCATGAAAAATTACTCAGGGGATTTATTTAGTTTGTTTAAATTAAAAATATCAGTCATTGTGATTGAAATTATGTGAAAATACAATTGTTTGTCTCAAACCAGGTTCATAAAAAAACTTTATTAATATTTATAATATGTACATTTTAAATAGAAGCCTGTGTAATTAATGGTGATACTCAAAAGGAGATGTCTTTAATATATTAATGTGAGTTCTTCTGGTTGTAAGTTATTTTAGTGAAAAGTGTATTGAGTCTGTAGGAAATTCAAATGTGTATCTAAATATGTACAGCAAGCAACATGCATTCTCAAGTATCCTCTTCAAATAACATTATTACCACAATCATGGCTGTCAATGAACCAAAATAAGGTTAATATTAATTATTGTTATGTGCCAATTGTAACTGCTGACATCAATTGGCATTGTGAAGGACAGTAACAAAGAAAATGACAACTAACAATTACGTGAATGCGAAAGCGTACCGGGAAATTAGAATAATCGGCTTTTGTGTGAGCATTCGATAAACAAAAATATAATTATATGAAAAATATTGTGATCATGGGTTCATATCCCGTTTAAGTAAAAAACAAATTGATTTGATCAGTTATTATGACTGGGAGATAATATTAATAAAATCCCAATGGATCGTCTTGATTCAGGTTTACGCTGATTTCCTGTATTGTAAGGTAAATATTGATTATTAAGTCGGTGAATAGTTAAGATAACCGACAAACAATGAATTAACACGTTGTCGTGTCTAAAAAAACCCTCTCCTGCGTATATAAAAAGTTCCCAGTATTACTTATTATATAGATCTCTCAAATCTCTGTTAGCGGTAAGTGTGTTTATTTAGTTTAAATTTTGACTTTTACTCTACACAAGTTACTAATTTTAACCTAACCACTAATTTTGCACAATCTGTTTCAATGAGGACATTTTATTTCTTCAAAAAAACTTAATTAATAACAACAAATAATTGCACCTTATTTTTTATATTATTTAAATGTAAAGTAAACTACTCATAAATTAATATAACATGCAATATTAAAATAATGCTATATATATATATATATATATATATATATATATATATATATATATATATATATATATATGGTAGACCTAGGCTAAGGTGGGCGGACGAATTTTATAAGGTAGTTAGGAGTTTAGGAATTAATAACTGGAGGAGCGCGGCCTCCAATAGAAATAAGTGGAAGATGCTGGTGCGGGAAGCCTTGGTTCATCACTGAACTGGAGTGCTTATGATGATGATGATATATATATATATATATATATATATATATATATATATATATATATATATAATTGTAAAAAAATATACATTATCTTATTATATATCTTCGTATTAAAAACAAAGCAGAGCATCTACAAATAATATCGATTGAAAATATTAAATATAATAATGAAATTCATAATATTAGATGTATTTAATTTGATAATGCATAATAATTCCACATTTTTAAACTTCATTTTTAAAATCAAGCATTTCTTCTAATCGATAAAAAAAACACTTTAAAGCAATATTAAAAAACCAAGCAGAACATAAAAAAAACATTAAAATTACCCTAGTAAAATATATTAGTTAAATAGTTAAACCGACCCCAATAAATTCGATAATATAAATTAATACAATGTGTATGAAAACCAAATTTGAAACATCGTTGCCTTTATCGTTCCCAAAAAACGTTTCTACTGGGTAATTGATGATTAATTTTATTTAAGCTTCCTATATTGTTCCCCTTGACTCCCTGTTATTTGTACATGTTTTAAACTATTTTTACCCCGAAGAAGATAATTAATAAAATCGAGAAAAATATCTGACTTGTTCCCCTTCTCGACTAGCCGATTCCCTTTGCGTAAATTATTATATTTTTTGATATAGAGATTATTCTACATTTACGCACCTGTTATTAGTATCCAAGAGGAGTGAAGATAGAGGATGAAGACGCAGTACTGAGTGAAGAAGTTGCTGAATATTGTATATTTCGGCCATCAGACATTGTCGCCCACCTTCATTACCATATGAGGTTGTACAAAGAGGCGGGATTGCACACATACATTATTATATTTTATATACATATACACAGTTTATACATGTATTTGTGTCGTAGAAGGCTTTGCTCACCAAATATATACTGCAGTGATTCACAATACAAAATAGGCCGGATTTGTTTAAAAACAACAAACTAGGGAAAGAGAAAGACGAATGCCAATTGCACACAAGGAAGTAGTTTCCACAATTATGCCATTATTGACCAAAACTATAATACAAGTGAGGAAATTTTGCCATTGGTATAATCTCAATAAGTCATGAGGTGAGATTCAAAAGTGGTCAAGTCCAAATATGTCTTTTTCGATATTATAATCCACGGTTGATTTGGAATATGAAAAGAAAACTAAAAAGTATACATAATATTTTAGGAGGTATAGGGTATTGCAAAAGTGAGTGAAAAAATATGTCTTATTATTAATTAATATAAAAAAATATATATTTAATGCTTTTTTTATCAACTGTTTCTGTGAAGTACGCAGTAGTGTCTGTCACGTGTTTATTTTTGTCTAAGAAATTCTTTAGTAACCAAGCAATTATTTTTAATGAATAATAATAAAAGACATTTATTTTTGCGATACCCTACCACCCACTAAATTATTCTAAAAAAAGTCCACACATTATAATATTAGGTATAAAATAACAAATGGGGGTAAATGAATGCCAATGCAATTTTTTGAAAGCCAATAAATAATTTATGCCAGCAAATTCATAATTATTAAACAAATAGGAAAATGTATACTCTATAAATCAATCAGAAATTTAACTATTTAATAAAAAAAATATGTTTTTTTTATCAAAATTACATCTTTTGGGACATTATTTATAAAGATTGCAATAATGTTATAATGGGAAAAAAATAATACCGAAAAGTAAATGTTTGGACATGACTAATAATATTGAATCTCTTGAAGTATAAACTATATATTATATAATTTATTTAAAAAAGACATAATACTACTTAACTTAATAATTTCAACAACACTTCAAAATTACAGGAATTTGCATCAAAAAGATTGAACACAAATTTTATCTAATGAAATTTGACCTTCAATATTCAAGAGTAATATCGAAAAAGTATACTTAAATATAATCAAACTACTCTCTTCTGTTAATGATAACTGTATATGGAAATTATTGATATTCCCAAAGATGTATAAAATATTCAAAGGTATGGAATAAAGGCTGGCCAGTGTTTACTGGGCATGACTGTCGATATGCAATAGCCTACAGCAAATCATCGGAAGACAAATAATACTATTCATACATTCATGAATCATTATGTGAAAGTAATAAGGTTGTTCTTGTGTTATTTGATAATAAGAGTTGTTATTATACTTCAATATTATCGAGAATTTACCGAAAATTTGGAATAATTCACTCAAATTCAAAAATAGTTTATAGCAATGATATTATTTCATTTACATATTTTTTACTTTGGCATGCAGTACAAAATATGTGATGATGAAATGTACTTAAAGGGTGCTTAACGCCCGAGGATGAAATATAAATTTGGAACGCATTTCATCAAAATTATATATTAAAAAAATATAAACAACATGTCTTTTATTGAACTTAAAATAATTAAATGTATAACGAATGGTACATTAAATGTAACACAACCACACCTTCAATAATGGTCCAAGTCGGCTGGTTAAACTTTTCAATTTTTAATTATTATTTTAAAAATCGTGCGTATTTACTTATTAGATGATTGAGCGTCTGATTTGAATTTGTAAACAAAGTACGTTACAGCGTAATTTCAACCTAAATGCACTACGCACATTGCAAGTAAACAACAACAAATTCGAATTTGAACTTGACCTTGAACTTGAACGAATGCGATGACATCATAAAGTGCGCTCATACTTGTTTATTGTAAATATTAATAAAACCGAAGATTCTCAAGCTGTCATAATAAATTATTGTGAAATTATACGAAAAAAAATATTAGGCCCCCTTTAGTCTATTTTTTAAAGATCGTATTGAAATTACATAATAGCCTTTAAGTTCAATTAAAGATAGCTTGTATATTTAACTGGCTTAATATATACTATTATTTTAAAGAAATTGTTAAATACCCAACTAAATATTTTATTAGTTATAATTTTAAGTAGTTTGACTTTGGAATCGAAATGCACCTACAAAAATACTGCGAATGCAAAAAAGGCTGATATTTTTTTTTTACAATCAAACACTACTTAAAATAATGATAAACCTAATAATTAACCCTCTGGTTATATTACTAATATATTTAAATTTAAATTGAATAAGCAATTAGTAATCAAATCTTGCGATGAATGATAAAAAACCGTAAACATGTAGGGAGCAATTCCTTCAAATATTTTCAATTATATTAAACTAGCAGATTTGCACCATTATTATAAGTGAATAAATTATTTATAGTATACAAATACTTCTATTAGGATATTTTAAGATTATTCAAAGGTATTTTTTAATGCTATTAAGGTGGAAAATTAAATATAATAACGGATCTGTCGCAACAATCGCATATCTGTAAAGTCGTTTTTCAATGCGAAACAGGCCAGATAATAGAAAAATACGTACGCACGTCTTTTTAAAACTCAAAACAAACATCCGAAGATTGTTTCGAAACAAAGTAAGATGCAATTTCTAGAGTACTTCAAGTGGGTTTTGGATCACAGCCAAAGGTACAGTAGAACAACCTGTTAAATGTCAAACATTATAGAAACTGAGCAAACTTACGTAAGCGGATGAATATTACTTGGTTTTATTAATTTGTAGTCATATATTCGATCAAAGTATTTTATAGAATTCATCGTTTAATGGATATTATTATAAAAATAATAATGTCTTGTGCCGATTACTGGCGAGGCCATATTTTTGGTGGGCGTTAAACATGGCTTTGGTGAATGCGTCTGTACGTTTTTGAATGTTTAAATTACGAATAATTTGGTTTATCATAAACAATTTATAACAAAAAAAAATATTAATAAATATTTTAGACGCGTGTAAATTAAAAATTATAGAAATTAGTAGTTAAAATTAAAGTGCCTTAGATAATAACTTTAGCATTTAGGGCGGTATTAATTATAAGAGTGAGTTAGTGAGTCGTGCTAGATGGTGTGTGTACGAATGGAGCTTGGTAGTATTGGTGTACACGCATACGCACCGCACGCACGCACTCATTACACTATTATATTGAATACGACCGGATTAATTTTATTTTATAGGTTCACACACACGTTCAGTTTAAACTAAACACCTTCAGTTTAAACCCACACACATTCAGTTTAAAATAACAGTTCAACTGAACGTGTGTGGGTTACCTTACATTCAAAAACAGTCTTTTAGGTAAAATTATTATATAATAAGCGAATCAAAAATATGATATATGATGAAGTTTTCTTAAAGAAACAAAAAATCCCCATTGAAACAGATTGTGCAAAATTAGGTGAGGTTAAAATTAGTTTTATAGAGTAAAAATCAAACTTTAAAAACATGTAAGTATGAACGCACTCAGTGCAAACGGCTGTGATTAGGATATATTATGGGTGAACCAAGCATGTTTATATTTTGAGATTTGCTCTAGATAATAAGTAATACTGGGAACATTATATATTTGTTTTATATACGCAGGAGGGGCTTTTTGAGTGGGTTTTTACAATTTTTTTGTTTTTTAGATACAACAACGTGTTAATTGTTTACACAGATCATCGTCGAAAATCTAGGAAATCAGAGTTAACCTGGATCAAGACGATTAATGGGGCTTTTATTAATATTATTAGTCGTAATAATCGATCAAATCATTATTTTTGAGCGGGATTTGAACCCATGACCACAGTTTTCACATGACCCACGCGTCTTATCCACTGATCTATTAATGAAGCTGGTGAGTTTATAAGGGGAAGGGAATCAAAATATTTTAATATCCACAATATGTAATATTAAAAGGACAGGAAATAGTTGAAACGTGACGCGTTTTCATAGATTTAATACCAATTCTCGGAATTATAGCGAAATAAAACTCCTTGGAATTGTCTTGAATTACATTTGTCTGCTTTTTGTAAATATAAAACAGTATTTGTGTGTTTGAATGACGTACACGATTCATATTACGTAATTCCGTGTGTGTACTATTCTGTTTTCAAACAAACCGTCATTATATTCGATTATCCGTCAATCACGAAGTCACGTCTCTGGATTTACCACAGCGGATAATTAGCAGGAAATTAATCAAACAACTACGTTTATTATATTTTGTCACGGCCAAATATCTACATTTGACAAATACACCGTAAACAAATATGAACATGGAGAAGAGAGATGGTTTTTATCTGGAAAAGTAAATAACTGACCACAATTCGCTACGAGGTCGTCGGTGTCGTTACATCAATTATTACTAAATTGAACGAAAGTGTTAATTGTTAATTTGAAAGGATGACTTCACTTTTATTAACCTGAGGATGTCGGTTATATTAATTTATCACAGATAAATGGCGTAGGGTGAATTTCCAAATTAAATAAATGGTGGAGTTACCAGATTAAAATCAAATATATGTATTTATTACAAAAAATCTCATAACATTAAAACAAAAGAGCGGCGTTCTTTTTTAAATATAGAACGAGCATTAATTATTTTACAACAAAATTATTAATTAATTGAATAAAACAATTTATATATTATAATACAGGGTGAACTTGAAATAACTGATAACATTTTGGGGGGGTTGAATCGAGTTTGGGCCACCATTTGGGAATGAGCTGTTTCTGTGAAGTACGTAGTAGTGAAGTCACGTGTGTATTGTGTCTGTTAAATACTTATAAATATTTTTTTATTTTATAATCAATAATAATAAAACATTATTTTTGCGACATCCTACCACCCCCTAAAATATTCTCCAATATTTATTGGCACATAAGACAAATTGTGCAAAAAAACAAATCTTTTAAAATATATATTTCTGGATTATTTGATGTTATTTCGTACAAATTCAATGTTCACTCTGCTTTTTCTTGCCCTTGACGCTACTTTACTGTCCAACCAGATGTTAAACTATCAACGAACTGGATATTAACCAATATAATATATCAAATTATCGGTATAATCTGAAACCTTGAAATGTAAATAAGTGACTTACGATAACAAACACTTGAAAAATAAAATTATGTGAATGGAACATTGAAGAATAAAATGTGTTTGCGTTGGTTGTTAGCAACGGTACGTACACCTACGTGAAATTCTCCTCTAGTTCATTTAAAATTGTTGACTTCTTTACGTAATAAGTGGGGTTCTAATAAAAATATATATAAAGTAATTGATTAATAAGGAGTAAGGGGTTCTATTTTAAGGCCCTAGGTCAAGGTCGTGTGCGGATAGACGACCTTGTCGTATGAAAATGGATTATATTATTTCTTACCTCGTGAACAGTTCAGGGTGTTACTCATGTCGATTGATCACAATCAGATAAGAATATGATGACTAATACACAGCACTGGAGTGACTTATTTAATTTAAGAAGGAATCATCAGATATTCGATGAGCTGCGAAGATGTCGCAGCCTTCCTCGGGACATCTCGTACAAAACTGAGTAAAAAGGCTTCGTGTTATTGCTCAAGCGGCCTCGGCTCAGGCTCTGGCGCACGCGGACCAAACAAACCAGTTTTTGCCGACAAAACACTCACAAAATGGCCGAGTATCCTTCGCAAGAACACCGAGGACTCGAAATAAACACTCAACAATAAGTTGTACTCGATGATAGTCTGCAGTATTGACCTGTGATCGAGGACATTTCCACTGACCACGGCGCCTTCAGACCTGTTACTATGACGACCTCACTATAATTCCCTCTCTTTCTTACACACACATTTGTCTCTTTTAATCCACCTTGCGAAATTGATAAAAATAAAACACAATATTGAATAAAATAAACATTAGTTGATAAGAAACTATTGAAAATATATAATTGGACAAAATACATAACAACCCACTAAACTTTTTCACCAGTTCATATACTTTTCATAATCTTATAATGCAGATAATAAATTTTATGACAAAAAGAGCACAAAAACAATTGTAATATCCATAAAAACATGTTGAAATGGAAATTAATAAAAAAAAGTTTTGACGTTTAAATTTTCACAATGGCAACATTGAACTGAAAACTTATCTATCAAGTTAAAACAGTTGCGTATAATTATCATTTTTATTCCAAAAAATAATAAAATGACTATTCAGGTACTTAATAATAATAAAACTAATAATGAACCTATTTGATATCTGAATTAAATTGCAGCTTATGAGAAATATTCCTAAAATATTAAGATCCAATCACTATTGCACAACCGCTGTAAGTAAAAAGGATGACTATTTAATAAGTAGGATTGAAAATGGAACTAACAACATCACTCTATGCAATACAAAAACTAGGTATAATATTTTATTTTATTTAACTTTTAAAGTAATTTAAAAAATATAACAATTTTAGGAACTCACTATCTTTAGATATGATGTCTTACCTAGTTGATGCAATCAAATACAGTCAAAATGATATTAATTTAAGGGCAGTCGTTCTCGCTGCCAATGGAAACATTTTTTCTGCAGGACACAATCTGAAAGAATTGGTACTCGCTTTGAAAAATATTAATAAAATTTTTACTTCTGACCAAAGCTTTGTTTGTAGTCTAACGATAAAAGTGTAGATATTCATAGAAAAATATTCGCTAAAGCAACTGAATTGATGACTACTATTATGGAGAGTCCTGTTCCTGTTATTGCAAAGGTATATTACATAGTTAAAATGTAAACGCTCTGAATGTTAATTTTATAAATCGTAGGTAAATGGATTAGCAGCAGCGGCCGGTTGCCAATTAGTCGCAACATGTGACATTACTGTGTGCTCTGAAAAGAGTACATTTTCCACTCCTGGGTTTGTTAAATATAAAAGTAGTGAAATATAATTATTTATTTAGGTAGTAATATTTTTAGGGCTAATTTTGGTATATTTTGCTCCACCCCCGGAATAGCTGTTGGGAGATGTGTTCCTAAAGCAGTTGCCTTGAATATGCTTTTAACCGGTATTTAATAATATATCCATATTGAATCATATTTTGATGCTATTATTTTTTATAGGCATGCCTTTGAACTCTAAAGAGGCTTTAAGCAGCGGACTTGTCACTAAAGTAGTGAAAGAAGAAGACTTGGATGCTGAGGTCGAGCAGATTATAGATACTATAAAACTAAAGAGTCGACAAGTAATCGCTCTCGGAAAACAGTTTTATTATAAACAAATCCAACTAGGTATTAAGGAAGCCTACAAGCTTGGGGAGAAAACCATGGTTGAGAATATAAATTCAACCGACGGACAAGAAGGAATCAGGAGTTTCGCCGAGAAAAGAAAACCTCATTGGAAGCATACGATTTAAACAAAAGTGTTCTTAAAATATTATGTTTATTACAAATATTTTTAGATAAAACAACACAAGAAATAGCAAGATTATAAAGAAAAGATGTAATATATACATATCTAATTATTGCATAAATGGTAATTAACCGAGAAGATATATTTAGCCTAAATGAAGATCTAAAGATGACGAGGAATAATTTTTAATAAGAGATATTGGTATTAAATTGTACTTTTTAATTCAAACCATATCTTATTAAGGCATGCTTGTATAATTGTAAATATTTCTCCAAAATTTCATACACATGTATAATGCCCATTACAATATTTTGTTATAATAAAAAATACTCACAAGAAAACTAATATTCTTGTATTATACCTCAAAAACACAATCATTTATAAATACATCTTTAATGAAAAAAAAAAAAAACACAAAGAAAGCGAGGCGACATAGCCTGGAATAATGTTTAAGCTTAGTAACATAAAAAAAATAAAACTTGTATATCATTATATAATTTAAAATACACCATGCTAAGTAGAAATGTTATTGAAGAGACAAAAATGTTGTGATGATGTTCCAGAAAAATAATTATAAACTTCGATTACAGAACTGATTTCAGATAGTGGTTTGTATTGTCATCTTACAAAATAATTTGAAAGTCAATTTTTCATATAAACACTGCGTATATGTAACAATGGAGCTACATTGCTAGCAATCTTTTATTTATACTTATTAATATTTGAGTGCCGATAAAGCATCACAATATTATTCACATATCACTTCACTTTTTGGCCAATTCATTCGAAAGCCAATCGAGACCCTCGTAAAGACCCGTGCCTTCTGTTGCACAAGTCGATTGAATGTACCACTGCAAATTATAAATAGCGTTAAGTCATTTTGTATTATTTGAAAAGGTGTATTGTGATTCTCACCTGTCTATTACGAAGACCATTGAGATTGAGTTTATTTGTTAGTTCAGCTGCTGCCATCGCATTCGGCAAGTCTTGCTTGTTGGCGAAGATTAATATGACTGCATCGCGAAGTTCATCTTCTTTGAGCTGAAAATATAAATTGGTATTAAAATATGATTCGAATGAATCATTTGTATTTATTACCATATTGGACAGTTCATTTTCCGCTTCCATGACACGATCTCGATCATTGGAGTCTATAACGAAGATTAGGCCCTGCGTGTTTTGATAGTAATGGCGCCATAAAGGACGGATTTTGTTTTGACCGCCCACATCCCAAACAGTGAAGCTAATATTTTTATATTCTACAGTCTCCACGTTGAATCCTATAGTCGGTATTGTGGTGACTATTTCTCCCAGTTTGAGTTTGTACAGAATTGTGGTTTTACCGGCTGCGTCGAGGCCCACTGGAAATACAGAAGTTTATTTTATGTGAGACTTCGGTATAAAGTGGATATTTTTTTCTAAGCAGGAAATAGTCTACAGAATACCTTACAATTTAACATATCCATGACTCATGATGAATCAAATAAAATAACAAGTATTTTATACTGTTTGGATCATCAATTAAAATAATGAATGCGTTTAAAACGGGAGTTAAGACTATTTTAAAATTAGGTTATTTATCAACAATAAATATTGTAATGTTCTTTTACTATTGATATTCCGCCATACTAAAATGTTTAATCTAATGAAATGTTGTTATTTAAATAGTTTAAAATTTATTTTTTAATTAGTTTTTTGCCCTTAGTGAAAAGTTACATATTTGCACTTTATTGAAGTCGCATATTCAATAATTCCAAGAGGAATAAACTATTTACTGTTTATTCAGTTCACTCAGCTATATTACTATTAGTATTCAGTAGAAAACAGATATCTGGACTGACAAACTTTATTGTGACAGTTAAAACTAAATAGTAGAACATATTATACAAATGTATGTTTGCTTTGTTTGACTTGTGCATTTCATTCGTATTGTTTTAGGATCTTATCTCGGTCAATGTATCTTCACAAGTTTGATTTATAGTCGAGACAATTGGATTTATGCGTTGTGCATTCTTGTTGTTCTTATCTCTTTGACAATATTTTTCTTCAATGCTACTTAAGGTCTTTATTTGTCAGGATATTTATCAAGTACTGCATTGATTTGGCGATTGAAGGAAATGCAGTAATATAAATATTGAACTTTGGAATTTACATTAATAACCTATAAGAATGATGCTTGAAAATCAGTATTGGAATAAATGATTGTAAGAAAATGTAGATGTGGATTCCAACAAAGGTAATGGTGACTCATCTTGAGCAATAGGTGGAGCTGGCCAAACAAATCAGATACAAAGCCGGTAATTGAAATATCATCAAAGCAAGGAGTACAACTAGGATTATGACCAATTAGTAATCTGTTAATTACCCATCAAAATGCGCATTTGCTTCTTGCCAAACAGGCGCGTGAACACCGAGGAGATCGTCAGGCCCATGATGCCAAGGAGTGAGGCCTTCAGTTACAGTTACAGTTACAGTTACAGTTACAGGAGCACCGAGTACTGCCGACGGGTACGAGCAGCTAAACCTTGTCAACTCCGCACTCTTCACTGAACGATGAACGCTGAACGGAACAGAAACACCGAAGATTGTGTGTGCCACGTTACTTGTGAACTTGTCACTGACTTGTAATCATCACCATTATCATCACCACAACACAAAACTATTTTTAATTATAATTAATTAATTCATTAATAAAATAAATTAATCATCACATTTTAAAATATCTGACACAACATTTTCTAAAAGAAAAATACATTTTATTAAAATAAAAATCAACCCCAGAAAAACTAAAAATAAATGATCAAAATATATTGAGCACAATTTTTAGTATAGTATTAAGTTTTTTTAAAATTATTATTAAGTAAATATTTATAAATACCTGTGTATCAAAAAAATACCAATGTCAGATTTGTGAATTGAGAGCGTTTATTCGTGTGACAGCTAGGTTTGTGTTCATACAATGACGTCTTCATACACTTGTAAATAGTTTCTAGTAATTTTTATGATATTTTTATTAATATTCTGATTATTTAAAGGGTCGTCGTCCCTTACGAAGAAGTTCATTCAACTGCGATTACAGAACGATCACTTGTTTCAAAGGAAATTTAGATCTTGGAAGTTAGTTTTTAAATTCTTTCTAATTTAAGATTTTTTTAGTAAATTACATATTTTCAGTACATTTAAGGATATATTGATAGAGGAAGGTTTTCCTGAAAATATTTCAACTAGACTAATAAGCAAAAAATGGGGATATTTATATAGCGTAAGTAGTTTCACTAAGTTGAGTTTTATGAAATTGTAATATTTTGACAATTAATTGATTATTTAGGAATATAAAAATTCCCTGCGTGATAATAAAAGAGACTGGAAATATTTTAATGTGTTTCATGAATATTCACAAAAATCAACATCCATGAAAAAGTTCCCCAACTGTGAGTTTTTATTGAAATTTTAAATCCTATTCAAAATATTAAAAACAATTTTTTTAGGGACAAGCGAATGGATTAAAAAGTTGATTGATATAAGAATAGAGAATGAAAACATTTTTTGTGAAAATGTAAATCAGTGTAAAGACAATTGGAGGTGATTTTATTATTCGCATATAGTTTGTTTTTAATGAATTAACGGCTTGTATTGTGTTGAAGTTTGATAGAAAATAAAATAAAAGATGCCGGTCTCCCTTTAGAATGCAGTGTGAGATGCATAGACAAAATTTGGGATGATTTAGTAAATACGTTCAAAGACAAGTTCACTGAAAATAAATTAAATGATAGTAATGAAGAGGATTGGCCTTATTATAAATTGTTTGATTCATATTTTGAGAAGTATCATTCGGATGAAATATGGCAGTTCAACATGAAGAATTATTGTGATAAATCTGATCTTTTCGATTCCGATGACGACATGGAACCATTGATAAGTTTAAAAAATGAAAAAAACAGAATGTGCAATGAAATAAATTATACAGCCTTAAATTCCGAATTTGAAAATCAAAACAAAAATGATTTTGGGTGTAGGTTTGAATTAAATATTTTTTATATGATTTTTTTTTTTATTTTGATATAATTTTTCAGGGACTTCTGAATGGACCGAAAGCTTTATTCATTTGAGATTTCAAAATGAGCATTTGTTCAAGAATAAGCGCAATTCTTGGAGGTTGATTTTATTTTTTTATAAATTGATGATTTTTTTTTCAATAAATATTTCATATTTTAAGGGAATTTCATAAAATTATGATGTTAAATGGTTTTCCTGAAAAAATTACTGTTAGCAATGCTCGTAGAAAATGGACACATCTTATAGGGGTAAATCTTTATTTTTATTATAACAATGTATTCATATTACTGAATAATATTTTTTATTAGGGTTACAAGAAAGCTGTTTTATTGAATAAGAGTGATTGGATTCATTTTGAATTAATGAATAGCTACATGGAGAATATTAAACAGGATTTCTTTAAAGATTGTGTGTATAATCGCATATTTAAATAAACATTTTGTATTAATTAAATATTTATTTCAGGGTCCGAAGAGTGGATTAAATGTTTAATTAAATTGAGGATGAAAAACAACTCATTATTCGCAGGCGCTCTCGTTGATGATAATAAAAAATGGGCGTAAGTATATATTTTATTATTAATTTGTGTGCTTATTTATTGTATCCATTCTTTTTTTAAAGGTTATTAGAGTTAGAATTGAGAAAAGCTGGATTGCCGAATACTTACATTTTGAGAGATATTCATCTAATTTGGTCTTCCTTGGTGAAAAAGTTCAAAGTATTAAATATTTTTGTTGATTTTCGATGACAATTTTATTTATTTAATTTATTTTTATTTTCAGTTTTTGTTTAGAAATAGAAATATACTTACATCTGAAATAACATGGCCGTATTTTGAATGTATGAAAGAATACTTTGAAGAATGTAATCCGGATTTTTTTAATGTTGAACAGAATATAAAATGTGAGAAAGAAAATATAGTTTGTGACGAGTCTTATGTTGAAGTGAAAAAAGAATTTGAGAATTATCGTCTTTCGTGCCGAGGCTGTCTTCAGTCAAGTGAAGAAATGGTGTCGCTGCATGAATCATTTGACGACGTAATGCTGCTTCAAAAGTTTAGAGAGTGCACATCGATTGTGGTTGAAGAAGATTCGAATACGCCGAACCATCTTTGTCGGTCGTGTTTCGATCAATTGAACATTGCTTATGAATTCAGAAAAAAATGTGAACAGTCCGACGCTATTTTAAAAAAAGCTAATGAATCAACAGAGCATCACTTCGAAGATGATTGTCATTCTACTGAGGAGATTGATAAAGTTGTGAAAACAGAGGTGAAGAAAAAGAGTGTTTTGAAAAAATGTACAAATAAGAAAAAGCCTAGTAAAAATGTAGTGATAGTCCCGTTGAAAACTGAATCTGGTGAAACGATCTACAAACGCACGTACGTGTATAAAAAAGTATGTGAAATATGTGGGAAATCTACCGGGAGGATGAGCGAACATATGAAAGGTCATTCAAAGGAAAAGACGTACAAGTGCGATGTCTGCCCGAAGACTTTTAGATACCGAGCTGGTTACACGACGCATATGAAAACACACAGCGCTACTCCTCTTCAAGTGTGTCAGCTCTGCGGCAGGGAGTTCTATCGCAATCTGAGTTACAGGAGACATCTCATATATCACGCCAACGAGAGGAAATTCTCATGCGAAACATGCGGTAAAAATTTCAACACTAAAGATATATTGAGAATACATATTAGATCTCATACGGGAGAGCGGCCTTATCCGTGTCATATTTGCGGTAAAGCATTCATCAGTAAAGGTTGTGTTGATAGACATCAAAAGGTTCATAATAAACCAAAATTGAATTGAATTAATTTCTTCAATTGTATATGATTTATAAAGATTTTCTATTACTGTTAAAATCATAAAATAAGCTATTCTAATTTTCTTATAAAAAAATATATTTGAAGCTGGATGTAAAGGTTTAATAGGATAGTAACTGATGAACAAAACAATAAAGATTAGAATTTAATATATTTTAATTACAATATTACTTGCTACAGACATCGACTTACATAAGGTTTTCATCAATACTTTTTTTTATACAAAATGCTTCTGTACACAAATTTTGGTTATCACATTGAATTACCAAATAAATGAATTTTGAAGCAATTTAAAAATCTTTAGTCTCTTAACATTATAAAAAATATACTCAAGATTTATCTTTTCATTTGGTATTGCTAATTCAAAGGAAGAATAAAATAATAATTGGAAAACAATAATAATAATAATAATTAAAAAAAAAAACAACAATAAGCTGAAACTAGACATTTTACAATAAACCAATTAAATTGAGAGCAATTAAGTAAACCATGAGTATATTCAAAATACAAATTTTACAGATCTATGTGATTTTTAGTCGGTTCCTAAGGTTAATAAATATCCTCTTGAAGACAGTTTACAATCTTGTTATTGGAAATTATATTGAATATAACAAAAGTGGCTTTGTCGATAACTGCGGAAGCACTTGTCGAAGATGAGCGAGAGAGTTTACAAAAAGTATCGTATTTTACTGGATTGCGTGTAGTTAGATGTTTGTACTCTAAAAAGGTGAGATTACAACTTTTTTCATATAATCAAAAGTCAGTCTTGCAGTTCTTAAAACGCATGTTCGGCGCACAAAGGGCATTCATTTATAAGGAAGTCATTACATACATATAAATTATTTTATTGTTATTGACGCGTCTGCTCTCCTGTGAATATTCCGTCCAATGTTGATCGAAGATGGAAATAGTATTTACATTCACACATTAAATCCATTAACTGTCCGTCGTCGTCATACATAAAATAAAATTTAGAAAAATAATGCAACACAGTAGTATTAAACCCAGACAGATAATTAGGAGTTAAAATTTGAATACTCAGTCAATGGTACCTAATTAACAGGTTATTTAATTATTTACACTTTAGCGTAGTTACAGTATAACTTGAATTAATGCTAACTTGGTGTATCTTCTTTCTGACGAGAGACTTTTATAATTTACAAATCCACGTAATGTATTTTATATGTAGATTAAGTGGTTTATTTTAAATATAATTTTTCACTAATAAGTAAATTGAAATGACCCATAATGCACATTTATCACTTATTTGTGGATTTTCGAATAACACAAGCAAAAACATCCTCATGGACTTAAGAATCTCACCAAATATTGTTTTATGAATTATATGTAAATAAACATAAGAGATCTCGATGAGATGGCACTTGAGGATATTTTGTATATGCCCTTGTCAACAAGCTTAATAAACGTTAATTCGTGATGATTTAATTAAAACAAAACAGATGACCCAAAGTGTATATATTTATGAATATAATCGGAATGAACAGTTTGAAAAGTAATAAAAATGGCCCGACCGAGACACGCATTGAGGACATACACTTAACATTTCGTAGTGCTAAAAGTTACTTAAAGATTAAAGCTGGCCTCACATCTCACTGGCCGCTGTTGCGTTGCACACTCGTATGACTACTATCATTTTACAGTATTTATATATATATATATATATATTTTATCATATCACCTAATCAAGGATAGAAAAATTAAATCACTATTTGTCAAATTAAAAAAATAAAAAGAGTCGATCGTAAAAGTCTTCAACACTGCATTGCTTCTATTACCTTGAACGATTATTACGGTTGTTGCGGTTCAAATTATGAATAACAATGAATGACGGAAACAAATTATAGTTTCACGTATGGAAAAACACAATTTTGTAAAAATGATAATTACTAACTAAAATTACACGTAAAAAAATAACTACAGAGTCAACCACTTTGGCCATCTCGGAATGACACGTCTCATACATCAAGTGGAAGAATCAGCTTGCTTCGAAGACATCGTGAGAAGTGGAAGCGAGAGGTAACCAACCGACGAGACAACACACTCGGAAAGTCCGGATGACGCTCCAAAGTGGGATTAGCTGATACAGCTCGGAGATGTTTTCACACAAGAAAGCATTGACGGACAATGCAGTCATGTAATATGTCACTATGAATGACGAAAGATGCACGAGTCCAATATGTTCACACCAAAACACACACTTTCCTTGTCTTTTCCTCAAAAAAACACTTGTTTCATATATATTTATATTGTATGTAAGCGAGGTTCTGATACACTATATTTTTAATGTCCCTTCTTTTATAATAAGCTTCATGATATCTTTGTGGGTATGTTAGGAGGCACGAGGGTCGCGGTAGAGCAAGTAAGTCTGTATCGCGTGTGGTAAGTTCAACATAGGCACAACTTCTTCCAGTCGCGAGCGGCCGATCCGTTGTCTGATAACACGTCGGCACAAGTCCAACAGTGGCAGTGGTTCGGCTGGAAATAATACAAACAATTAATTCATACTCAATATACTGATTACAATTACATTTATTATAGACTTACGATCGAGGCCGCCGATATATCTCATGGTGATCTCGGCATGTCCCCAGACGGCCGAGACTATTGGATAAAGCTGCTTTCCTCTCAACCCCCGGAAAGCCGTGCCCAAATACCGCCCTTCTGCACAGAAAGACAGTGTTCCCTCCTCCATGTCCAGCACGGCAAGCACTTTGTCCGGTACTTGGAACATCTCATCGGGTTTGAGGAGCGCGGGGTATGTGACTCCCGCATTGTTTTTACTATCATGATACAATTTATTGCGACCTAAATCCCAGCCCCAACTGTGGTTTGTTGCTCCGACTAGGCTCTGGTAGCCGACGGAGTGCAGGGGTGCATCTGCTGTGGCCACGCCTATAACGGCGTGTGTTCCCCGTTGTCTAACCGGCCAAACCACTTCCCAAGCGTGCAGCCCCTTCGTGAATCCGACGCGGCCTCGTATACAATCTGTGCTCTGGGCGACTGGATGCCGATGAAACGTTAATTTATCATCATCCTTTACAAATATATTTAACGATCTGAAAATGAGAAAAACAAATCATTAATAAATGTTATATAAAACAAGTAACAAATGGAATATCTTATAACTCTTGT
Organism: Agraylea sexmaculata; assembly: GCA_022606485.1. Lineage (NCBI taxonomy): Eukaryota > Metazoa > Arthropoda > Insecta > Trichoptera > Hydroptilidae > Agraylea > Agraylea sexmaculata. Next base: position 77,494 of record JAGTTH010004001.1, on the reverse strand, counting down.
AATGATTGATTTCAATATTCCGGAGCATACACTATGTACAAATCTTTAGTCCGGAATTATTACAAATGGAGACATTTTTGAAGTTACAGATATATTATATTTATGTCTTCTTATTAAATTGATTAAAATCCAAAATTTTAATTTTGAAATTGTTTTAAAAAATATATATATTATATATTATTTGGGAGAAGTATTTTTTATTAATTAACACATAGAAACACCTTCTATAAATGCATTTTACACTTAATTTTTAACAATAAATTAATTAACCTCGACATCTTTATTTCCATTAATAATAAAAAGCCGCTTGAATTCCATTTTAATCCAAAAAAAATGGTTATAAATTAAACGATAACCCAACTGAGTAATAAATTAATTATATTTAAAAAATGTATTATTTTTGTGTTACTCTTAAATATTCAATATTCTCAATTTGGGGACTGGATGGAATAAGGGCGTATATGTCAGTTTATAGATTATTCTAATTGTTAGATGTTGTCCAATTTCTTTGAAATATGAACCAAATCACACATTTTTTTGAAAATGCACATCTGCTTTCTCAATTGAATAATTAATCAATATAGATTATAAATGCGTGAGCTGGGATATAAACCCAAGATATTTTACATGAATATCTATCATATTTACAGTTTTATTAAAACAATACGACCAAAATATCTAATAAAACCTGATTAACGATCATTTTTAAATGTTATTTATACAAATTATAATTAATTCTTGTTGTAGAAATGATTTATAATTTTATCGATGAAATATTTTGGTTGTATTAATTTAATACAAATATAAATATGATAGTTATGCGTATAAAAATGTAATGATTGTTTAGAGTAGATATATAAGACTAGGTGATATTTTTCATTGTGATAGTAGTGTAAATAGGTTGTATAGAGTAGTATATAATTTAGCCGAATTCCCATACAATGAGCGCCGTTCGAACGACCACCGATCACAGCTGTATGGACGAATTCTGGCCTGTATACTCGAGACGGCCTTAGCGTATCCCATTAGCCAACCACTTAATTAGTTAGTATATACAACTTGTTTTTAATTGAAACTAAAATATTTTTATCGTAATTATGTAATGTCAGTACGATCATTAAAAAACATACTAAAGGGGACCTAAGATTTTTTTCGTATAAAAAATAATTTATTACGACAGTTTGTGAATCTTCGGTTATTATGATGAGTGAATATATGATGTAATCATAGGATAACAAAAACAAAATTCATTTTCAAGGTCAATTTCAAATGAATAAACAATAAAGAACTATGTTGTCATAACTCCCAAGGTCGCTGACCGTATTTGCATCAACAAGAACTAATATTGTAAACATGTTGTCATAATGTATTAGGTTGCTGACCGTGTGTGCCACTTGAGGTTATGTTTTTGTTTACGTACTATTGTTGTTTCATGAATTCTATGACGTAGAATTAATATAATACAATTTCAAATCAGGCGGTCAATCACCTAATAAGAAAATAAGCAAGATTCTCAAACTTTTTAAAATAATAATGGAAATGTGTAACTAGCCGACTTGGAGCATTAATGAAGGTGTGGTTGTGTTACGTTTCATGTACCGTTCCTTACATTTAATTATTTGAAGTTGAATAAAAGACATGTTGTATTATTGAATGTTACCTATCATCGGGGTTCCATGCGTGTTTGAGTTGCAATTCCCTAGAAGCAGGAGGCACATCCAGCAAGACATCAAGTCGAGCTGGTCTGGTTGGTTCCTGCGCCAGCTCCCTTGGTACTACAGCTTTGAAAGGCGCCGCACTTTCGCGCGACACACACTTTACGCCTGAAAAACAATAACAAATATTATTAAACAAGACATACGGATAAAGTGGAAGCAGTAGTGACGGACCGAGATTCATGGCATGTTGACTAAATGGACGATAAGTGAACACTGTGTACAATTATCGAGTAGTGCGTATCACTGCGGGCGCCAGAAGATATCGGTACCATGTGAAAAACTTATAATCGGAAATTATCATTTACGTGGATTTGCGTTATTTGTACGCGTTTCGCAAAAACACACTTCCTCCGGACGACACTGTTACCAAACACACTATATTATTTATTACCTGTGACAAGATTCCTTTGATAATAACTACTATTTCATAACACATCACTTGATAAATATGAAGATGGCGGATCAAGCATTGATGAATTGGACAGAGGCAACAATGGATTACCAGGCATACGTCACCGTAAATACGATGGTAGAGTTACTTAGCTACATTAATAAGCTCTATTACGGTGTGCGATTACGGCGACGCACGTTTTTTTCATATAGCTCTAAACTTGTGAGCTACGTGACTACGATTTATATGAATTACCGAGATCAGAGTCATTCAGTCATTCAGGTGCACCCGACATGAGCCGAAGCAAAGAGTTCGTTGCAAAATAGCGTAATAGCTCAGGTGATAAGACGAGTGGCTACAGATACTGTGGTCATGGGTTCATATGCCCGCTGAAGATTATTTTTTTAAATTGATTTTATCGGTTATTACGACTGGGAGATCGGGAATAATATTAATAAAATACCTATCAAGGGTCTTGTTCGAAGTTTACTCTGATTTCCTGGATTTCTGTTGATGACCTGTGTAACTCCGACAGACAATTAACACGTTGTTGTGTCTAAAAAACTCTCAAAATAGCTCAATCAGAAATGTAGGTTCTCTGGTATTCCGGAGAACTGTTTTCTCTTAATAATAGCATGATTTTAGCTATAGCTCGATGATATCGACTAGTCAAGATCTGATAGTTTGTAACACGAGATAAATCTTGAAGAAATTCATTTTGCGCGTAATCTGCTTGGTCCACCATCTCGATATTCATACATCCACTTGTCTGGCATTCTTATCGTCGGTGAAGTATCACCATATATATATTATTTGATGAAACAAAATTAATATCTTTTTATTTATAATTAATCGCATGAATATGAAATTTGTTGTATGATAACTGTAAATATCGCATAATTAAAATAGTTGCAGTGCTCCAATATCGCAAAATGCTTCACTGGCACTGCACACAAGAACGGAAGGTTTTTAACCACTGATATTTTTAATAACTTTAATTATGGTTTGTACTAATAACTATAAACAAATAAAAAATGGCCCATTTAATTAAAATTATCAATAAAATATGCGACAACTGGAAGAATAGTTTTTACATGACTGATAATGAAAGCCAAACCAATTCAATAAAGACACGCTAAAATATCTTTCTTCTCTCCTTTGAAATATGTATGGCAATGACAATAAAACATGTATTTATTATAAAAAAATATGTGAGCATAATTATTGCAATAGTGTTTTAAAAAATGTCAAATCCATTATGTGAATTTAGCATGATTTAGTCATCGTTGACATTTGGCCGTAGTAACGATTGATAATACAATCAAGGATTTATTTAGTAGGCTTTTGAAATTTATAATAATAATCGTCGAATGGTTGTTTCAAAAGTGTTTGTCGCTTGCGCAAGTCCGTCACGCGAACACTGAGGCCAATTTCCCGAACTAGCCCTCAAGGCTATCCTATCTTTCTATTATATTTAACAAAGCCGATTGTTTTTTTCTTCTTCTTCAATGTTTCGGACACAAGTAGCGATCATACTCATGTTAATTGATTGGATTCGATCAAAGCAAGGAAGGCTTTATCTGTGATCGATCAGTTCATTTCATCCGCGTTGAGACATTACATGCGGGAAACGAGCTTTACTCATGGATTATATCAGCACTTCATTAACATTTAAATCTGTGGGTGATTAAACAGAGCTTGGCTAAGTGGGTGCACTGAAGTACCTTGTTATATTTTTATTAAATTGTATCATAATATTGAAACAATTCAACTTTTTAATTTCTCCCCTGTGTAAGTATCCAAGAATTTAAATAGAATTATTAACTCTACTTTCCTGGATTGTGGAGCGCAACAAATATTTAGATAAACGAATTATGCTCGTTGTGAGAATCATCAACTTAATAGTACAAAGTGTGACGTCAATGCCCGCCTGATAACAGGGTTTGAATATAAGATATTGCAAATTACAAACCAGTCGTGAAAAATTGACATAAAGATGCCAATAAACAATGATCTTGTTTTATTAATCACAATTATTTTTATAACTGTACCATGAAAAACAACTTTTGGTATCGTTAAACATTGAGGTATACGTTAATTTTTGTGCAATTAATTGGTTAGTATTATAGTGATTGCACAAATATATAAATCTCGAGTTAGATAACTCACTGTTTGAAGAAACCAACCGTTAATGAAATAAAACCATTTTGAGTCGATGTTGTCGAATTTTTTTAGCCATTTAAGAAAAACTCAGGCAGCGCCAGGGATGTGCCAAAGTCAAACGAATATTGTAGTATTATACCTATACTTTTTTATATCTATTCTTTTTCCCCAAGGTTCAATACCAGCCTAATAGCTTAGGGGATAAGACGCGTAGCTACAAATACTATGGTCATGGGATCGAATCCCACTCATGTCAAGAATTTTTAAATTACTTTGATCGGTTATTACGACTGGAAGATCGTGTATAATATTAATAAAATCCCGAACGATCGTCTTGATCCAGGTTTACTGTGATTTTCTGGATTGTAAGGTAAATACCGAGGCGATTAAGTCGGTGACCTGTGTAACTAGTAATAGTTAAGATCACCGACAGACAATTAACACGTTATATCTAAAGATTATTTTTTTAAATTGATTTGATCGGTTATTACGACTGGAAGATCGGAAATAATATTAATAAAATCCCGAACGATCGTCTTGATCCAGGATTACTGTGATTTCCTGGATTGTAAGGTAAATACCGAGGCGATTAAGTCGGTGACCTGTGTAACTAGTAATAGTTGAGATCACCGACAGACAATTAATACGTTATATCTAAAGATTATTTTTTTAAATTGATTTGATCGGTTATTACGACTGTGAGATCGGAAATAATATTAACAAAATACCGATCAAGCGTCTTGGTCTAAGTTTACTCTGATTTCCTGGATTTCTGTTGATGACTTGTGTAACTCCGACAGATATTAACACGTTGTGTCTAAAAAACCTTCTCAAAAAAGCTCCATCAGAGATGTAGGTTCTCTGGTATTCCAGACGACTGTTTTCTCTTAATAATAATTTAAAAAAAATGTTGGTGAGAGAGAGACAGTAGAATAGAACAGTATAATATTCGTTTGACTTTGACACATCACTGGGCAGAGCCAATAATACTATCGATGATGAATTTTACAGGACGCCTTCCCTATTGACGGGAGTCCCTTTATAAGGGGTTGGCCAGGCCACCTTGGCCTTTACGGGAGAATATAGTAGAGATGGTTTCCCAGGCCACCACACAGCAATGAGTACTTAAGATCTAGTTTGCTAAGCTAGATCTACCAAGTGACTCCGGTGCCGTGAATCGAACCCGAGAGTCTTCACTCACGAATCCGTTACACTAACCACTGGGCCACAAGGCGGCGGTTTAAGGTAATAGTGAATGTATTTTGTTGGTTACCTCCTGAGAGCTTTTGGCCCATGTTCATGCCAGAAGCCCTGATGCGGGCTCGCTTGATGGGCAGCGCTTTGAGGCCACCTCGACGACCCTCTTCTGCCGCCGCCGCACCCTCGCCGCCCCTTACTGAGCGCAGCCCGCTCTTATATCTGAAACAAGCACAATACAAATCATTAACAGGTGTTTCACCAATTATAATTAACAATCGGTTGCGCGGAGGAACCTTTGACAGCAATTATCATTATTATCACATCGCACCGTTTACATTTGCATTCGTGGTGAATTCAATTGTGTCAAGGATAAGTTGTAACAGTGCCGACTATAAATATTACATTAAACTGCATTGATTGATTCACATGAGGCCAACTGTTCTGTTATATTTAGTACTGTTAGAGCAAAGGATGGGAACTTGCTAGCTTGATGAATAATAAATACAGTTTTTCCCTATGTATTAAATAAATAAATAAATAGAGGTCCGCGTTGTGCAACGCCAAGACAATCGACCAATTATAAGCAAAGTGTTCGTGAGAGCTCTCAACAGTGACGGAACAGGAGGAAGTCCAACCATTTCTGGGAAATATTCATATTTAAAATTAAATTAATATATTTATATACAATGTATGTAGAGATGTTTAAATATCACATTTTTTAATTTTAAGATATTTATTTATATACGCCCCCGAGGGTTTTTTTTATACACAACAACGTGTTAATTAATTGTCGGTGATCTTAACTATTACTAGTTACACAGCTCACCGACTTTATTATCAGTATTTACCTTACAATACAGGAAATCAGAGTAAACAGATTCCATCAATATTATTTCCGATCTCACGGTCGTAATAACCGATCAAATATATTTTTGTTTATTTTTTACCTGAGCGCGATTTGAACCTTTGACACCACAGTATTTGTAGTTATTACGCTGGTATATTAACGCAAATAATTATTTAATAAGTTAAATTTCATAGCCTTACATATTTAATTATAAAATTTAAGCAAAAATAAAAAATATTGAAAACATCGTCGGATTTCTTTGCAGACTGTGTAAGTCAATTTTACCAATTTAAAATCTACTACAGAGACAAGAAAAACTGACTTAAAACTAGACATTAAAAAAAAATCATAATTAATCTTTATTTATTTTATGGAACCTATATAAAATGTTATAGTTATTTATTGCGTCTGAATTAGTGCATGGAAATACGAATTATGATATTTGATAAATAATAATTTAAACGTTTTTTCTGGACTAACAATATTTTGGAGTTAGAAGTGTGTAAAGAAAGCATCGATAATACACTTTCACTTGATACTTTATTATTTCGGAGGTACATTTGAATCGTTACAGGCAATAATGTGGATTATTTAAAATTATTATGAAAGATCTTCTCATTTATGATTTGGATCATGTATGAAATTAACAACTTAAAGTCTTGATTTATCACAGAACTGTCATACAATTATTTTGATATTTAAAATTAATTATTATATACAAGTCAGATAAATATATAGATTTAGAAATCATCAAAATTATATTTATGATTTTGTTATATTTATGATTATGTTTAAAAAAATACATAAATCAATGAACTGCATATTTTTCTATATAATCACATTAGCAGTTAAATTATTAAATGAAATAATATTATACAGAGTGAGTTTTTTTAAAATTATTATTAAGTGAAAACAGTCGTCTGGAATACCAGAGAACCTACATCTCCGATGGAGCCTTTTTTGAGAGGGTTTATAGACATAACAACGTGTTAATTGTCTGTCGGTGATCTTAACTATTACTAGTTACACAGGTCACAGACTTAATAATCAGTATTTACCTTACAATACAGGAAATAAGAGTAAACCTGGATCAATACGATCGATCGGGATTTTTTATTAATATAAAAAAAATCTTAAATTGAGTGAGATTTGAACCCATGACCACAGTATTTGTAGCCACGCTTCTTATCCCCTGAACTATTACGCTGGTTTGTTAAGCGTAAATACATTTTCAAAAGGATTGAATATAATCATCAGAGTTTGCGATCTCCTTCAAATATTATCAGTGATTAAAACTCTAAGACTATGTTGTATTTAAAAACGTGGTTATAAACTTTTAGTATAATGTAAATGTATTGCAGTGCAGCGACCGCAGAATAGTTTATGTACGTTATTACAGCGGGTGAATTTCATTAATAAGTACAGGTTAACGTTATCACACCGTAACGACAAACAGTTCTTAAGACTTCCTGTAGTATGAGGAATGACCTCAAATAGCCGAGGGATGATAATTGGAGAAGCAGTAGCATCATCCGTGTCAGACAGACGATATATAGAGAGGTTTAGTATTATAGTAGCGAGAGGGTAGGAGAGTAAAGCAGGGGTTGGTGTTGGGATCGATATATCGACCCTGTCTCGTTGCGGAGGGAGACAACCCCTCTACTAACTGCACACCCTCCAACACTCGTCCAAAACCTTTTAAATTGCCAAAATACTCATAAGAGTTGAACCTACTTTTAAACTATCGCAAAATATATTATATATCCATCACACAAATACAGATTTTCATCATAAATTTAGAAATATATTATAGGGCACAACTGACAAAACAGTAGTTTCAATACAGTTAAAATCTCAAATTACAATTATTTATATTAAATTATATTCATGTTTCCGTCGTTTAAAAGTATTTTTTATAAAAGTAGGCTTACTCTTAAATTGTTAATGTAAAATACAGCAAATGTCAGACTTAAAGTCACCAACAGATCTGCATTGCCTGAAGTTTTTGTTCAAGGGTTAAAAAATATGACTCCGATTCGAAAGAGTTTAATTTCATTAAGGGGTGGTTTTTTCAAACAGCTAAATCGAAGCAAGTGTTACATTTTGGTGGAATTACTAGCTATTTAGCTCTCGAGTTACGTAGCACACTGTTTGGAGAATACGGCTTTAAATAACCTACCGGATGTGAATATGCAATATCGTTTTGCGGTGTGACTAATCACGGCCATTTGTCGGTTATCTCGCCTCCGTGAATGTAAGTTTGAAATTTGCTTTAGAAACAATGAGCAGTTTCGATAAACAAGTTGATATAAGAAATAATATATAATGTATCGAACAAATAGTTATGGTTGAATATAATAAATATTCTCTTTGGTTTTGTATTATTGGCATGGTCAAGTTTGGATATATTTACGTACTGTTTTATTTTTATATTTAGGATGGAGTAAAAAATATAGTCGCTAGTCGACGAATACCTGTGGTGGTTATTTTTAGATTGGTGTTATTTTTATTACGATTTGGATTGAATTTTTTCACACGAATTATTGGGAAGTATGTTAAAAAAATCCAATGATCATCGAATGCTCATATTGGTTAGAGTAGAATTTAGTTTAACTCGTTGGTATCGAGTTATCCGAAGTACAGTGTATAATATAACGAAGGGGAGAGGCGAGGAGAGTAGAGTAGGGGTTGAGTCACCCTGAGCACGACTACCCTCTGGTGGTTCTATACTTTGAGGGTAGCTTGTTATATGGCGCCCCTAGCCACAACCAGGCTTCCATTTCAAAATGGGAATTTTTAACGATCGAAACAGGCGACAAGAGTTCAACGTACTACCCCATAATAATTATTGTGCCAAAAATCACACTTTGAACTCTGGCTGTTCTCAAATAAATACACGACAAATCTAATTAAAAAAATATACATTCAAGGACATTGTCTGTGTGGGTTTAAAAAGTCATATTTCCACAAGAGTAGACTTTTATACAAGGACAAGAAACGAACACTGTGGGAACCAACACCACTGAGCTATGGCGCCACTTCTGACTCACTACTTTATTGCTTCACCTCCGATATAATTATTTCTATGAATGTGGTTTTGCTTACCAATACTTCCGATTTAACACATATGAACTAGGATTCGATTGGGAAATAAGCGCTGCTTGGAAATGAATTAAGGCTTCAAGAATCACATGTTGGTGGATCAGTTAAACGAGACAATGGAATTAACTTGAAGGACTTTTTGTACGCAATAAGCGAGAATAAACGCGTGGGTTGCTGATGAAGCCTAGACATGGTTTCCATGCTAGAGTCGACGCCTAGAAACCTACAAGCTGAATACGATTACTAGTTGCTAATTTACTAGCTTACTTTTTAATAAAATATTCATTAATCAAATATAACCTACAGTACAGCTGGATTATAATCATAACCCTAAGTTGACCATTCAATTGACTTAACTAAGGATGACCCATTCTTGGGTCATAAAGTGAAAAAATAATTGAAGACACCAATGTATGAAGGTGATATATAATATTTATTTAAAAATTAAACAAAATATGATCAAAACTCCGATATATACTGGGTGGACTTAAACTAACTGAGAATATTTTAAAGGGTGGTAGGGTATCGAAATAATAATTGAAAAAATATATTACATTTTTTTTTGAAAAAAAATATTTATTTGATTTTGGGTCATCAACTGACTGCAACGTGTATATTGTGTCTGTTATACGTAATTAATATTATTAATTATTTTTTAATATTAATTAATAAAAAAAATATTTGATATTTTTTTCGATTATTCTTATGATACCCTCCCACCCCCTAAAATATGCTCAGTTAGTTTAAGTTCACCCTGTATATAAAACATGAGTTGGTATTTAAATTAAATAATTGTAGAAAAAGTGTATATTTGTGTCATCAATTTCAATAAAAAAATATAAAAAACAATTACATATTTACAAGTCAGTATTTTGATCATGAAGCTGACGAGATATTTAAAGGTTAAAAATATCGATTGAAAAATCTCAAGCTATGTTTTCATTGATATTTGATAATAAATATTTCTTTCTCTTTTATAGAGCAAATGAATATTCTTAGAGATGGGTTGATTTTCTAACGTGCCAGTTTAAAACCATCATAAAAATATAATACCATATTAGATTAAGTTAGTAACGTGCGCATGTCCAAAGTTTGATATTTGCTTTATAAACGTAATAAATGTACAATTAACGTTATTTTAAATGTTTATAGTTTATCTTCAATTGGGTACTTCATATGAGTGTATCAGATATAAGAAATTTAAAATATTGTAAATAAATGACTCGCTTAACAAAGCAGCCAGTAAAGTAACTGCTTGTTAAAACAATCCAAGGCTCAGTCTGTTGTCATGCAGATAACTGAACGTATACGAGAGGGATTATGCAATGAGACGTGCCGCGGATGTTGCGAGCATTATTTCTCAATATAAAAAAGTACAAAATATCATATTTTCTCAAAATTGTAATTAATAATCTTTGGATTAATTTAACGGTGGCTAGTTTCGTGTGACAATCGCTTCGGTGGGCGACGAATAAAGAGAGAGAGACAAAGGAAAACGGCAAGGATAGCGACTAGTGATGTAACCATAGACAAGCCGATTAGGAAATACTATTACGAAAGGCACAAATTGCCGAAATATTATGAAATACACAATAGAGGGGTTCAGAGTGAGCCGAAGGGGTGATATTTAAAATACACGTGCCACTGTATTTATATTTTACGGCCCTCGCTCACGGAATGTGTAATATGAACTTTTTTTTCTTCATACATTTGATCGGTTTATTTTTTAAATGTCAACACGCGACTAGGTATAAATAAAATGGCAGGGCATATTTTTAAGAAGAAGGAAAAAAAACGTACAGCTGAAAGGCCGGGTGTTAACAATTGCATGCAATCTTTACCAACGAATATTATTAATACTAGTGTTAATTACTTTAGTCACGAGTAGACGTTTTTATATTATGAATTGCACTATTTTAATATTATTTAATATCAAGACAATGTGTGTGTACTTGGTTAATGCATAATAATAATTGCCTTGAAATCAAGCCAAAATTATATATCATCAATTGATGTAAAAATCATTAAAAAAATGAATGCTGAAGCTATTATTTATGCCAGTGCCTACTATTATTAGAAGACTTTTTTTTTTGATAAACAGTGATTATATGTTTTTTCGACGTGCAAAGAGCCTGTAGAAAAAAAATCTTAAAACTATAGGTTATAAATAGTTTGTTTTCGTATTTTTCACGATGAAAATGAAATTGTTTGTGTATTTTTTAACAAAATGTTTTTAGACAGTGTTTTATAAAGAGCTAGTCAAATTGTCACTGCAGTAACTACAATCATGCGTTATGTCATAGATATTACACATAATTTCAATAATTTAATTCTTGAGTAGTCCCCTATGTGAATTTCCTATTGTGGGCAAAAGATGTTAGCTTGACCACCCCTGGATTGATTAGTTTGAAAAAAAAAAGCCATGATATATTATTTTTCCCACCCTAGAAAATTTTCTGTGGGCGCCCATGTGAATATCTATTAAATAAAACATAATTTTTATAGTGATATTTATTATTTGTAGATTTTGTATGAAGCTACTTATTAATAAATTTTAAAGGCGTGATGGATTTTGACCGATTAGAAGCTTTTGCAAGCAATCTCTACAAATATACTAAATAATGTATAGGTATACATTAAAACTAATAACCGCAAAGTTGATTGAGGGTAACCATGATTAAGGTACATTCATAAAAATGTTCAAAGCTAGATAAAATAATACATGTAGCAACTATAATGATTGCCCTTGGCCATGTTGGACGGTGTGTCATTGGCCCAGTTTCCTTATTTCCCAGGAAAACAGGCGATCCTATACACAGATTAGAATCTTACTATAATTAAACATTGTATATGATAAAGAGTGGGGTCGGACCAAGGACATTTAAGATAATACAATGTGTATATGTGTGTGCATGAACGTTCAATTGTGCGCATACGGCTTTTGTCTCCGCGGGTCATTGTGCTCCACGCGTCATGACTAAAATACATATATGAAATTATTAATTTAAAAAATATATTATAAATTGCACAATGGCATAAAGTGAAAGGCGTGAACTATACACATTTATAAAATAATAATAATATAAAAAACAACGTGACCTTTGATATGAAATGTTTAAACACACAATTCTCAGTAGGAATGTATGTATGTACGATAAACTCCATTGTCTAATATATTCAATAGGGGAATGCAACAAAAACTGAATTAGGAAGCAGATACTGTGCCTTTTCAATATTCGGTTACTATCCGAGCCGAGATTGTATTGTGAGACACGGGGTATTCAGATAAATAAATAAACCGAAGAATATATTTACTAACTTGGAATTTAAGGGGACAGTGGATTTTTTTTATAAATAAAATAATTCTATATATTTGAGGGGTATAGTTCCATATATTCACGAATTCAACATTGACCTGCTTCGATAAGATTTGTGAATATCAAATTATAATATATATATCAAGGGTATACTGCTAAAATGCACTAAGTCATATTTTGAGTTAGGGAAGACAAATTAACATTTTTAGTTTCAGTTTAGGGAGTTAAAATATAGGTATTTTTTATAATAGTATTTGGAAAGATAAAAGAAATCATTGAATTACCACCACATTGTAAATTATTCAAATATAATACCATAAATTTATAGTTCTGTTAAGACTGTGATTTTTTTTTCACTAATTTGCCATTATCTCAAAACTATGAAATATGACTTAGTGCATTTTGGCAGTATACCCTCGATATGCATATGCGATATTGTTGGTTCTTCCATACTTTATTAATGAATAATTAAATATAAATTATTAAGACACGGAAATAAATGGATAAGTTAAATATGCGCGCATAGTTTTTATTACTAGATATGTATTAATTGGATAGATGGAATAAGGGCGTATACTAAAATCGTAAAAAATGCCGATAACAAGATTTTTATAGTAATTTTATCGAAAAAAGGTACACCCCGTTATCCGCCCTTATTCCATACAGTCCCGAAATTATTAGTTACCCAAGGTCACCAAAAAGGGGGTTTTGCTTTGCCGTATTCGAGCTGTGCAACGATTTATTTTATAATTTGATTATTATCTACACTTATCATACATCAATTATTATTTTATATTCATAGGAAAAACTATAAAGGTGAATGCTTATTAAAAAAAATTATATTAATATTATTATGTTTTAAGATTGTTCTGTTAATATCCGAAAATTCAAATAGAATAGTAAAAATATAATAATTTTGTGAAATCAGTTGAACCAATCAGATATTTTACATACTTGTATTAATATATTAAAGTGTATTAAAGCGAAATAATTTTGAAAATAATTCGAGGTTAATTCATTAACTTAACTTTAATATAATGTTACAGTATATATAATATAATAAAAATGTTAGCCGCGCAATTGCTGTGCTCTACAATTTTAGTTCACCATCTTGAACTAGGTCTGATTATTAGGTATATTAAAATCCATTATATATCTTTTCTCGTTTTTATATTAAATAAACGATATATACATAAATATGTTGTGAGGTGAGAATCGATAATTTTGAAAAAAAATAAGTACAACCAGCGAAAACGTCGCGGAAATTAGTACGTGTGTTTAGGTAGGCGGAAATGATAAATTTTTATCAATGATTAATAGCCGAGTGTCGAAGTAACAGGGAAATACGAATTTTATTATAAAACAAGCAATAATAATATCGAGTTTATAAAAATGATAAAATGTGGTGTACTCGTCGGTTATGAAAGAGTGTTGAACGCTTAGAGGTCTTTAACTTGGCCGCGGTACACGCCTGGCTGCCCACAACCTGGCTCGACTTGGCCGTGAATATCGTTTCGAAATATTAAAACACATAAAAAATATACACAAAAAAGTACTCGCAGTTCGAATGTCAAATACATACGCGTAATGACGATTGCCCAACGATCGTCAAGGGGGGATTTATTCAGGTACTTAACATTGACACACTAATGATTTGCACACTCCTGCCAACTGCAAGAATTTTGAAACGTATGCGTATGAAGGAGGAAGCCTGCGGTTAGTATTTGATATTGAATCATAAAAATATAGGTGAGGCACGATGATATCATATGATTGTTTGTTGTATAATCATCGAGGGAGGCTAAAACCTTCGAAAAGTAGAAAGGCCATTCCGTTCCACTGAACGCCTCATGTCCTAATAGAAAATCCGCGTGACATGACGAAAGATCGCAGAAATCTCGCGAGGACGAAAAAAATCCATTAACAGCTGCCGAATAGAATAGATAAATATAAAAGTGTACATTTTTTAATATTGCAAAATACCACGTGTTTTTATACAATTCAGATTTTTTAATTAGAACCAAGAACAGTTTTAACCCAGAATATTTTTGTAGACCAACTGTCAACCTTTAAATACAGGTAGAGCTGAACTAACTTAAAACAAACCGGTCCTTACATAGATGTAGGTATACAAATAAGGCATTCAACATAATAGTGTGTTACTGAGTCTTGCTACATGGTGGGTATACGAATAGACTAGGGGATCTGTAGTATCAGTGTAGACTTGTACACTACAAATAACATTCTATTTCAATGTGAACGGTGAATTCGTATTATGTAGTAAGAAATATTTTCAATTACTATAATGGTCGGTTTCTTCAAACAGTAGAGTAGTAACCTAACTTAAAGTTAAATGTTAGACATTATTTTTGTGCAAAATATTACAAACTATTTGATTGCACAACAAATTAACAGATAACTCTATAGTTAGGTAGGTTAATGTTTGAAGAAATCGACACTTAAAGCAACGAGTTGTGATCCAAGTTCAGATCTTCATTTCTGTGCGATTGTCATCGTACAAAATTGAAAGAATGACACTAGAGTTACATAGCTCATTTAATAGTGTTAGGAATTCTTGCTTTCTTTATAATGTGAATTGATTGTATTAATCCTTACAACAAAAAACTGGTTAATATTACATTGTAAAGGTCGCGAAAAATGCTGCGACTGCAACACGGTTATAAAAAAATATATGACACCGTTCGATTTCGATTTTTTCCATAATAAATATCGACAAGGTTGTTAAATACGAAGCTCTCTTCTCACAGGGCACTTATTAAAAAAATAAATAAAAAATAAAAATAAACCAAATACCTCTTTCTAGCCAATTCCATTTGAAATATAATTCTCCAAACGTCGATGATGGGAGAACTAGAGACAGTATTCTCACTGCAGTGTGGCATGTATAGTCGGTTCGCACAAAACTGAACAAAACTACACACATGCACAGAATGACACGCACACACACATGGAGTAATATGTAGTATTTAGGGGGTGTTATTTCTTCTTAGCGAGGGGCGTCCACGTCCACCCGCTTTGTACGCACTGTAGCACTAACATAATCACGATTAGCATCTGAAACGTGTCAAATACACTAAATATGAAGCACTGTGGGTATTTTTGGTGATGTTTTGGTAGAAGGATGGTGGAGGAGCCGAGGATGTGAACTCGTCGACTGGCAGGTAACGACTGAGCTATTGACGACCGTAGAAAGACGTAGGCCGGCCGAACAGACGATGACGTATTAATACCACTCGAATTGGAAAATTTATTTTAAAACATTATTCACAGAAACTACACTTTATCAAATAAGCCGAATATTATTTGTACAACAATTGTTGTTATCGCTTAAAACAATTTTTTTTGAATTGACACATTTTAAGCAAACCTAGTACAAGTGTATGCAATGAAAAACTTTCTTAATAATTTCTAATTGTGTCGACATTGAGAGAAAACTCCTTCAGCTTTTCAACGATTATTAGCAATTTTATTACTATAATAAAAAAAAAAAAATTTCTTACATTAATCCAAGGATTTGACCTGATTTTCATGTATTTTATTATAAATATGTTTGTTCATTAGCAATCCTAATCCAAGTGGGCGTAATGAAATGTTCTGACGTATTAGAGCTCTGCCACGATTTCCTTAATAATATTGTGTTATTATTTTATCTCAACTCATATTATATTCATGGGACAAACTATAAGGATGAATGCGAATTTAAAAAATAATAATAAATACTTAAAATAGTATCAAAAAATATTTATAATAGTATCAGTATGAAGATTTAGGTCAATAATCTCTCAGTTTTATTGGTTAGTTTAATCAGCATAATTTTATGGGTCATTTTGACAGATTTAACAAAAATGTGTATGATTAGTTTCTGTAATGATTTATAACGTCAAATGCCATTTTGCTACTTTTCGGCAAAAAATTGCCATAATAAAAGTCACATTTTTGCTCTTTTCAATTAGATTTTGATCCTATTTATTAAAATAATGAAAGAAAACATGAAAGATGTAATGTCTTTAGCAAAAATATAAATATTTAGGTTTGGATAAATAAATCAATTTATTAGCGGTTTTGTACAAAATATATATGCCACAAAATAATGCTACTTTTTAGAGCCACATTTCATAAAAATAAGTGCCACGTTTTGGCGAACTCTGTTTATAACTAGCGGATATAGTGATGACGATATTTAAAAAGAGCATCGACAAATTATTTAATATGACACACTGCAGTAAAAACCGCATGGTGTAAGAAATAAACTTTGCGTCTTTTTCTGGTATATAAAGCAATTTCATTGACATATACGAGTAACTATGTAATATCACGTTTATATTAGTCATAATAATAATTCGAATGCGTCAGTCATGGTTTCTCATAAGATGACGTCATTGTAAAGGTCCTCATGGTGGCGATGGTGATGGTGAGCATGACCGAGGATTTTCAAGGGCTTGCCAGGTAGTATGCCACAACTCGGTATATATAACAACATCATTTTGAAATAAGTTTACCAGTGGGTGATTTGTGCGTAGCCTTCGCTGGTAAAATGAAACCTTTTTTTGAGTATTGAGTAATATGCGCTCAGGGTCGAGGTTGGTGATTGTATAATAATTAACATATTACTGTCACAGCCCTGATTTTTTGGTATAGAAGGGCCCAAGAAAAGGCCCGTATGCACGTGCAATTGTATGATAGTATGACAATAGCTTGACTAGCTTGCTTCTCTATCTTGTATGAGCCGATGCAGCGCTATGCTTTGTCTGCTGAGGATATTTTTTGTGGAGCCATCTCCCATTGTGCCTCTTCGGGGAACTTTTAAAAGTTTCCATATATGTACTCAGATAACACAGGCACAACAGCTTCAATATTAGACGGTGAAAGCCTTCAGATAAACTCTCTCCGTGAAGAATGAAAGCTTCACTATACGACGACCGTTACATAGAATTACCAGAACAAAACAGCTTATTTGTCATGTTAAGTGGATACGGCCATTTGTCACTTTATTATGTTTTATTTAGAAATAATGACAAACATTTTTTTTTCAATACACACATACAAATTTAATATTAATGTACATATGTATTTTTTACAAAGTCGCAGCCGCCTGCCTCTTCGAATAATTAAAATGTTGCGAAATGCTAAATGCCAACATCTTGTAGAATATAATATTTATAACATGAAATCGAGGGTCTACAAGCTGTAGGAATAATTTATATATGGAAAACTTGAATTAACTGAGAATAAATATAATATGAGGTTTTTGTTATTTTAATAAAATGTATTTTTCAAATAAATTATCCTCATGTTAACATAAGTAAAAAGACCATATTTGTAGGCTTAAATTCATTTTTATTGTATTGTATCATAGTAATTATTGTATATTATATTTAATACAAAAATTGTAAAACTAAAAAAAAAGAATATATATTAATAGTGCTTTATTCTGTGAAGTATTCAGTAGTGACTGTCGCATGTGTATTGTGTGTTAAATACGTAATTAATATTTTTAATTAATAATAAAAATATTTAATATTTTTGCGCTAATATTTGCGATACCCTGAAATATTCCCAGCTAATTAATGTCCACCCTGTATATTGGTAATATTTTTTATTTTGTATTAATGTACATGCCGTTTTATTGTATTTGAGTGTTTGACGATAAGGAATGACTAATCGATCCATTGTTTCGTGTTTCAAAAAAACTATGTCTTTATTAAGTTGTGTATATATTTTTTATTTATCAAAGACACGTATGTTCTTTGTACGGTACGTAATTAAAACGTATTCACGTGTCAGCAGCGCTAGTTTCTGATTGAAACTATCACATTTATCAAGGTTAAGTCATAACATTTATAAAGCGTGTAGCCAATTAGCAACTGTACGTAACATTAGCTGAATCAGATAGATTGAGATGGTTTTATATATATATATATATATATATATATATATATATATATATATATATATATATATATATATATATATATATATATATATATATATATATATATATATATATATATATATATATATATTAAAATGTTGGAGTTGAGACCCTCTGAAGGTGCGGAACTGCGCACAATGGTTCTAAATGGAAATCCAGCTGGTCATAAGGTCCAAAAACCACTACCTCAAAATATTTTTTTTACTATCGTATTGCAATCCTTAATAGTTGCCTAGCTCGGATCATAAAACCGTTACACAAAAAACTTAACAGAATTTGAAGAACAATGGTTAGAAAGTTGCGTTTTGGACGAACAACAATGGTATTGTGTAAAGGGCTGCCAGTTGTCTTCAGGACATCTTCATGTGCAGACGGAATATTTGTGTTTTTGATAATATTATTGTTGAAATATAAAGAACAGGTATGTAAGCATACTTTATAAATATTTTTCGATTCATAAACATTATGTAATATCGATTGTAAGTATTTAAAGCTTAGCTCTATTTCTATAGAAATTTAAATAATATTTTTGTTTATTGGACTCGCATTAACAAAGATCACAACAGATCACGACCATATTATATACATTAAATAAAATAGTTAATGACGATCACACAAATGTAAATATCTTCACCAGCCATTACCAGCCTAGTCTTTTATTAATTTTTTAAGTGATGGAGCGCGGTATCTTCAGAAGAGAGTTGTTTGGCGTTTGGCGGAGAGAAGTCAATCGTTCCCGAAAAAGAGATACTTTGTGTAATTACGTATTTGATAAATATAGTGAAGAAATTTTTGATAATAGTTTTATAAAAGAATTAGTTTATAAAAAAGTGTTAATTTTTGAGAAAAACTTGAAAATGCGGTGGCAAAAAACTCATTTTGTGTTAAAAAGGTTTCAAGCCAAATACAATGACTGGTTAAATGTTAAGGAAGATTTTTTAGAATGTGATGAAGAAAATCAAAGTAGTGAACAAATGAACAATAAAAAAAGTGATTTAAAAGAAACACACACTGGTCGTCCACGTAAATTATTTAATGAGAGTAGTGTTAGATCACAAAAGCGGAAAGTGAGACCTCTGCTTGAAAATAATACTGCGGGTGAAATTATTCTGGCAGCTGAAATGAGTTTGCGATCATTTGGTAGACGCGATGCAGCAAACATAGTTAGGGAAGTTTCAAGCTTTTCTCCAGAAAGAGCTACAAGAATTAAAAAAAAGTGCTCTTCGCCAATTAAATTTCCTATAAAAATATCGCCCGATGAAGCGTTGTCATTTTTTGTGGACCAAAAATTCACCAAAGAACAATATATATCGGCAAGGAGATTAAGCAAAGCTCACAATGCTGATATATATCCTAATTACCACATACTTCTTGCGGCAAAAAAAAGATGTCTTCCAGAGGGAATCGTAATAACAGAGTACGATGCAGTGGTACAACTGCAGCAGCTTCTGGATCATACAATTAAACGTTTAGTATCAGCGCAATACGAACAATTGAAGGAAGCCTTTCTAGGTGTTGATATTCGCATAAAGACAATAAATATTATATTCAAGTGGGGTTGTGATGGTGCAAGTGGACAAAGCATGTATAAACAAACATTTTTAAATGATATTGATGAGGACATTGATGATTCATTTATATTTGTTGTATCTTTAGTTCCATTACAGATATATAGTTTCTCTGATGTTGATAATAATGATGAAAAAATAATTTTATGGAAAAATAACTTACCGTCATCTACAAAATATTGTCGACCAATTAAAATTATTTTAAAAAAGGAAACCACAGAGTTGACTCGAGCGGAAATCAACAGGGTAAAATCACAAATATCCACACTATCACCAACCGTTATTGACATTGATGGTCGAATAGTTCTGGTCAAACAGGAATTAGTTTTGACGATGATAGATGGGAAAATTTGTAGTGTATTAATGAGTCAAGCGGTCCAAAACTGTCATATTTGTGGTGCAACCCCTTCACAAATGAATAACATTGCACTTGTCCAACAAAGAAAACCAGACGAAACAGCGAAGCTACTAGGTTTATCCAGCTTACATAGCTGGATTAAAATGTTCGAATGCATCCTACACATTTCTTACCGATTGCATATAAAATCATGGAGGGTAAAAAAAGATCAAAAATCTGAAGTCGAACAAAGAAAAAAATACATACAAAATCGTTTTCGAAAGGAAATGGGCCTTCTGGTAGATATTCCAAAATGTGGTTTTGGATCAACAAATGATGGGAACACCGCACGCCGTTTTTTTGATAACCCAGAATTAGCATCAGATATAACGGGCGTTAATGAAATGTTGATCCGGAGATTTGGAGTCATTCTGCAAACGATGGCATCAGGGCACAGTATTAATATAGATGCATTTAAAAAGTACTCCATGGAAACCGCTGAATTATATATAAATAATTATAAATGGTATTATATGCCACAGAGCATACATAAAATACTCATTCATGGCGCAGATATAATAAAATCAGCCATACTTCCAGTAGGAATGATGTCTGAAGAAGCGCAAGAGGCTCGAAATAAAGACTGCAAACGTATACGTGAGCATAATACCCGTAAATCTAGTAGAAAAAACACGATGACTGACTTATTTAATATGCTGCTGATTTCGTCAGACCCGATTATCAGTAATCTTCGAGTAAAACACCAGAAAAGAAGTAAGAGTATGTCGCATGATGTATTAAGCTTAATTGAAGATCCAGGAGTCGAAGAAGATGAAGATTATGATACCGACTAAATTATTGTTTTTGTTTTACGATTTCATTCAATATATACCTTAATATATATTTTTGTGTTGTATTTTGTCATTTAATTTATTTAAGTCATACATATATTTTAAATCTCTTTCCTGTTTTACAAAGCTTTTCTCTTACTCTATGCATGTAAATTCATATTTTTTCTGTCTACTTTATTTAAATACGTATATTGTTATATTCTTATTAATATTAATATAAGTTAATGAATGTTCAGTTATTAACATCTAAAATGGTATTTTTTAATGCAAACTACACAACTTTATTGAAATTTCAGACGGTATTTTAGTAGTAATTTTAGCCGAGGAAGAGTGTGTATTACATCAATTATCGCTTAGATTCAGAATATATACCAATTAACCCTAAAATATATGTATCTTTTAATATTTCATGATTTTGCATAAATATATTATCATCGTAAACAAAATTATTGTATAGAAATGGTTTCGAAAAATTTGAAGCCTAATTTTTTTAACAGGAAAATAAGTCCGTTTTACAACAAAAAAATATTTGTTTCAAGAATTGATTTTTTTTAATTAAAAGTCTGTCGAGTCATACAATATCTAAATAATATAATGTAATTAAATTGTGAGGTTCTGCTATTCGATAACGACGTTTAATCATTTTGTTGGAAACTACCCATATATTATGATTCAGAACTACACGATGATGATGATTACGGTAGTAATATCTATTCTGAAATATGCACCAATAACACACGATCATTTTAAGACCATTTTGGGACATGTAAGTACTATAGATAATGAGTAAATAGTTTTGTCGTGCCAGATCTTCATTTGGAACCATTGTGCTGCGGTGCTTCGCTTGATAATAGCGGCGTGCGTGCGGCAGGTACTACTTGACGAGGACCTTGGTTTGCAGACCTGTCTCTATACTCCATTCGCATAGGAAACAACCTCATACTAATATAAATAAGCATGGTCGTGTCTCGCTCCTTGATTACTACTCCTTTGTTGTATTTATTTCAATGCCATATTCAATCCAGATAAAAGGTAACGGTAATCATATAAACTAATATTCCTATCCAGGGATACAACATTCATCAAACCCCACTTAACAAAGCGATACCACCGATATATTACAGATTGATATATAAATATCAAGATGGCGGACCAAGTAGACGAGTTTGAGTGAGATAACACTAATTGTTTAAGTCAGTCCGTGTGATTTCTCGATAGAGGTGTACATCACTGTTGTTTAAACACTATTAATCACCTTGATTAAAGGGATGCCTCAGTGAAACTCATCTTCTTGGTCCGCGATCTTGATATCGCGTGTTAGTATATCGGTGGTATCGATTAAAGTCGATTGTTGGATCATTGGATTATAAAAAAATATCACATACCACGTCAGAGTTGAATTACAATTAGAATGCATAAAATAATTATTATGAACATGTGTTTTTTTTAATAATAATGTTTTTTTGTGCTTCCTATTTATAAAAATTGAATAGACCCTGTAATGATAATGACAGTAGCGAGGGACAAGGCCTTGAAGTCAAGAGATAATTGGAAACGACGACTCGCTGGAGGAGAGAAAAACCGCGGATTCAATCTCGAATTAAAGTGCAATAATATCATATCGTTTATATTAAATTACAGGTACAGAGTTATCGCAGACGTGTCATTGTAAAAAAAAAAACTTTCACTTTGTTGGAGCATTCCAGCTGCAGTTTCCGCATACGTCGGTTCCGAAATTGGAACTAGCTCGCCGATTCCATTTCCTGTAGGAACGCGAGTTATTCATAGAGACAGACATATTATATATTAAGGTTTGGTTTTACAAAAATAAATCAAAGAAGACCAGCTGTGCTGAGTTTAGTGAACCCGAGCCTGAAATTCAGTAAAGTCACCCCAATAAGCACTGAGCATTCTCACGACCCTGACGAGCAATGCAGTTATGGGGGATGTATTTTAAACCCCCGATACTGTCTAGATAGAGTATGCATGCCTTACATAATGAATAATGTGTGAGACTTTTTGAATAATCACATGCGAAACTTCAGCTGTTCAAAATAGTTGTGCTTAAAAGCCAGCGACTCAATTCAATACAATTAAACGTCGTTTTACGCCGGTTGGTCTTTTCAATAAATAAAGAAATTATTTTATTAGAATTAAGGCGATAGGTACTAATTCCAATCGGGACTAAACCTTACATCGTACATTTTTTTCGGAACGGAACTCCGACGCAACAAGACGTTTACCTGTATTATAAAAACTATTATATGTCAATTAGAATTGATTAGGTAACGGTTAAGGCACAGTAGATATCGAGTCCGAGGTGACTAAGAGTTGTATTTAGCTTTGAATTTCACTATACGCTGTCAAGGATCACATGGAAAAGCTAAACCGTGTCAACGTGAATGGCAATCGAGTCGAGTTAGTTCAAATGAAAAATACTATAACTCGATATGGCGTCCACCATTCAATTCGATATTTATTGATTGTCCATATATGGCGTGGAATTCTAATATGATCTCAAAAAATAAACAATCGTGATGATGACGATTGGTTGAATGCACCCGGTGTAAACTGTTCATTCGGTCCAATAATTCGTCCGACATTGATGAGATATAATATGAATACATCTAGTAAGTACAAAGTCAAATAAATCATTGATAATATTTAACATCCAGGCATAATACAATCATTTAAGGGCAAACAATGGCCTCCGAGAAGATCAACGCTTGTTGCGCAAGATAGTAATGATGATGATGATGAGTATAATATACTGTAAGTTCAAGCTTAAAGCGTGTCCACATTGTGCAACTGAACTTCACGATCTTCTTTCCTTTCCCCGACATAAAATTCAACTCTCAATTAAGAGACATTGAAAATTTAAAATAATAATGAGTATATTTCGAGGGTATGCTAGAATGCACTAAGTATTATTTTGAGTTAGGGATGCATTTGTATATGTTTTTAATTACTTTATCTACTGCCAAAACGCACTTAGTCGTATCATCAATATTTCGGGAGAAAATAATTAACTAAACCAAATTTATATATTTAGTTTCTGTTAGTTCGTTCTGTTAAAATAGAGGTATTTTTATAATTGTGTAATATTTGGAAAGATCAAAGAAGTCATTGAATTATACCACATTGTAAATTATTCAAATATATACCATAAATAAAAAGTTCTCTTAAAACTTTTTTTTTTCACTAATTCATGTATGTAATTCAATTCACAATAAATATGTGTATAGAATAGTAAATAAGTAAAAAAAAAGATTGGATTGGTTATTACGGGAGATCAGGAATAATGGGCCGTATTCAATATGTAATAAGACGTATCAGTGAGTCTTGCTAGATGGTGTGTGTACAAATAGACTAGAGCTTAGTAGCACACATATGCACCGCACGCAAACACTCTCATTACAATATTATATTGAATCGATCGATCGTCTTGATTTCCTGAATTTTAAGGTAAATACTGAGGAGATTATTAAGTAAAAAAATGAATTATCACGTTGTTGTATCTAAATAATCAAAATTCGGGGCATAGATGAAATATTTATTATGATATTAAAATACACATTTAATTTACAGTATTTCTGCTATACTAAACCCAACAAGTCAAGGTCATCAATATGGTTTTGAGAAACGTTTTTGGGGTTTATATACTCAGATGGGTTCAGTTAGGGACCAGCTGTGCAAGTATTTTGAGACTTGTTAATTTAACTAACTATATATATATATATATATATATATATATATATATATATATATATATATATATATATATATATATATATATATATATATAATTTAGTCTCTGAAGATGACTACGTTTTGGTAGTCGAAAGCGCTTTTAAATGTAATAAAAATATTGTGGAAATTACAAACTTATTTCTTTAAATAATTATGAAATTCCATCCAGCATTCAAAACGATCAATAATATAACTATATGCCACAATACTAAAATTGCAATCTAGATGAGGTATTTATAAAAGAGAACTTTGGATGATTAATTTAGAATAAACGACATGATCGGTTAATTGCATAGGTAACTTTGTGGTAATGGTTTCGAAAGTGAAATTCTTATAATAATATTTAATAAGCAGTATAATTTGTAAAGGCACGTGTGTATTGACCAATACGTATGATGTATTTGTGTATGCATATGGATGAGAAAACGAACGACTGCAATTTTTGACGCGGTTGACATTTAAAAAAGAACGTTACCAAAATAATAAATGTCAGCCTGTATTCGCTGATTTAATATCGACATGTTGCAACAACAGTCTCTTGCTCACCCTCGCCTGTATTGTGTACTGAGTAACAATTTTACCACAAATTATACACATAAATGTACACATGTATGTACATATATATTTCGAAAAATGTACATTAATCTTTTAATATAATATTTAAAAAAATGTGGTGTTCAAGAGAATCTGTTATTTTTATTCTAAAATATAATTAACTTCAATACCACACATTTACTATTAACTTGACCATGGGTCGGTTATGTTTTTTTTAAATTATATTCGTCGGTTAAAAGAAGAGCTCCAGAATTGTTCCTGTGAAGTGTATTTATTCTGAAGTGACTATTTTACGTGTGAAGAAAAAATGTATTTAAAAACCTTTAAAAAAACTACATAACTATAGAGTCAAATATCAGCAAGTGCTGGATTTTTATGCTATCACTATAGTACAATACAATCTAACCGAACTTAGTTTTTTAGGATTGGAGCACTGCAACGATTACGTTAATAACATTGCTTTATTAATTGATAACTGTGGTATATTTTTTAAACAGATCATCAAGGTCTAATTCTGTGATGATGTGCTTATTTATGAAAATTCAAATAGAATAATAGGATTTATCAATTAATTAAGCAATGATTATATATTAGGTATCCTCTCTGCTTAATATTAATCGACCAAATTTTAAAACACATACACTAAATGCAATCAAAGAGTATATTTTTTAAAAATTAAAAATACAGGTAAGGAATGCAGGATATTTTTAACAAGTATTTATTTATACAAGTTATGCCAATAGTCAGGGTGTTTATAAAAACATGGCACGACTCCAGAGTGATTCAACAATGGTATCCTCAAATAATAATTGCCGTAATGATTCTTGAAGGCACGTGTATTTAATTTTATAGAAAATATGCGTGGGATACACGGAAACCCAGTTATATTCATAATCGACTGTAAATACAATATAATTTTAAAATATATTTATTTATGGTGGTATACGTGGAATGATGGCCGTCTGGTTGTCTGTAGTGTGGCCTGAGGATGTGGGTTTATTTATAGAGGTAAGCTTTTATGGAGTACTGACTTAACGACAAGCTTCGCTTTCAGTTGGTACATATTATAGTATAAAATTAAATGAGATTTATATATATATATATATATATATATATATATATATATATATATATATATATATATATATATATATATATATATATATTAAGAGCAGCTGTGGATGAAGATTTTTGGGTGTGGTATTTGTAAACATTGTGGCGCCACACTGGAATAATTTTAATTTGTGTCATATTAAAGGTCACGGACCTCTCGATTGCGTAATTTTGTATATAAAATATCATTTCAGAGTGTGTATGTTAAACAGAATGGCGTTGTCGACGGGTGTTTAGTGTTCGGGCGGATGTGGGGGTCTTTGGCCTAGACACTGTATGCAATGACAGGTGCTGTACAACTATTATACTAAATAATAAGTGTTTGATTCGTATGCGAGTGACTTTTAAATTGTAAGTGTAAGCTTATGAGAAGGGCGTTGATTTAACACTGAGAGTTATTTCCGACGAAACGGTGTCGGTCGCAAATAAAAGCAGTCAGGCAAAGAGAACCTCGGTCGGACGGGAGAGATGAAGAAAAAAGAGACCAGGCCGAGCAGGAATCCGGTTTTGGGTTGTTATGGAGAGGGTAAGGTATGGGTATGGGTATGGTAAAGGGAATGAGGAGCCCTTGAACCTTTGAGAGAGTGTGTGTTCTCACCAGGTCTGTAGGTATCACCTAGCAGCCATCTTTATCTGTTATGGCTTACCTTTATACACCATGCCCTGCCTTCAGATATACACACAAGACCAACGGTGCATTTTTCTAATCTAGCGGCAGCCTAACCCACTTCACTACATACACACACATATATATATATATATATATATATATATATATATATATATATATATATATATATATATATATATATATATATATATTATTTGTCGCTCCTAAACAAACCCTGTATTTTTTAAATTTCTGTAAATATCTGTAATTCCAAAGTAAAATTCATCATCGATAGTATTGGCTCTGCCCAGTGATGTGTCAAAGTCAAACGAATATTAGTGTTCTATTCTACTGTCTCTCTCCATATTTTTTAAAATTATTATTGAGAGAAAACAGTCGTTTGGAATACTAGAGAACCTACATCTCTGATGGAGGTTTTTTGAGAGGGTTTTTTTAAAGACACAACAACGTGTTAATTGTCTGTCGGCGATCTTAACTATTACTAGTTACATAGGTCACCGACTTAATAATCAGTATTTACATTACGATACAGGAAATCACAGTACACCTGGATCAAGACGATCGATGGGGATTTTATTAATATTATTCCTGATCTCCCAGTCGTAATAAACGATCAAATCAATTAAAAAAATCTTGACTTGAGCGAGATTTGAACCCATGACCACAGTATTTGTAGCCACGCTTTTTATCCCCCGAGTTATTACACTGAATGTGGCAGAATTGGTGGAAAAGAGTTCACCCAGGTGCGCAATTATGTTGCCG
Organism: Agraylea sexmaculata; assembly: GCA_022606485.1. Taxonomy (NCBI): domain Eukaryota; kingdom Metazoa; phylum Arthropoda; class Insecta; order Trichoptera; family Hydroptilidae; genus Agraylea; species Agraylea sexmaculata. Next base: position 49,236 of record JAGTTH010004001.1, on the reverse strand, counting down.
AGTAGTTACGTAAAGGAGAATAAACGAATAAAAGTTGGATGAGGAATACTGTGGATAGAATGGAAGATATATCGAAAATAAAATAAATACACTACAATTATAAGCATGTTTATGAGAAATCTTGAATCTATTGAACAAAACTCGGGAAAGAGGGTAAAAAACACGTTTCCAATTGCTCACAATTATAGATAACATTTTTATTATATGTATAGTAAAATATACTCTTCTACATAAATTCGGACGGAGCAGAAAAATCTTATAACATGATTGATAATATATTATTAATATTTGAAATTCCACACTAGTAGTTCTTATACACAATTGGTATCAAATATAAAGATTACCGTGCATATATTGAGAAAAGGGTAATTTTATATAAGCAAATTACCAAAGCTCGGCCAAGAGGGTGAAAAACCAGGTTTGTATTTTTATCATGTAGTAAAATGTTTTATTTTATATGAATTTTCAGATGTAACAGAAAAATCTTGTAACATAATATTAATAAAATAAGATTTACTTTTATGAAATTTTGCTAGTTATAGTTTAGACATTAATATATTTTATTTATGATAAGTATGACAACTGTAGATGTATATCATATAATGTTTTGTGTAAATATCAGAGAGATGAAATAAAATAATAAAGAAATATTCAAGACAAAGCACTTCATTATAACCACTTTGACTAGGTATGTTTATATGATATACAGTTCATCATAAAATACATCAACATTAGACGAGCTAAATGAGGTCAAATCCTGAGAAGATGAGCAAAATTCAAATAAAATAAATATGGTATTAATAATTGTTGAAAAGTTGAAGGTTTCATTAGAGTTTCATAGACTGGCTTACCACATTTTTGCAAGAATAAATTCGCAATTCATAGTCTTTCAATGTCGACACTATTGAAGTAGTATGTATTTAGTAATTGCACAATTTGATGGTCGCAATAGAAATTGAATATGATTCCACGTGTGGTGGCTTTCAAAATTTAATACTAAACATTTTAGACACGAAACGTTTCGTCACATTTACCTGCTTCATACAAAAGGGTTTTGATAACTAACTCCACAAACAAGTCATTAAACTTCTTCAATGAGCCACAATTTCGACAGACCGACGCGAGTATTTAACATATTATGACGATTCGACATGAATATGAATTAAAAGTGACGTGTCGTAAAGAATTTTGTACATGGCAAAGATGGGTAGGTATATTTTTTATGATATCAATTAAAATTATAACCACAAAACTGTATAAAGTACGAACAAAATCACTTTGAATTACTACATATAAACGGCCATAGTGTATGTACTGTGATCTTACTTATTGAAGAATTATAAGAGATCTCACAATACAACCACAGATTAAAACGTTTTATAATATATATAATTGTTGAACGTGTGTGTATGTTATATGTCTGTACAGTTCTCTCAACCATCAGTGTTACCATATGGAAGATTAATATTTTATATAATTATTTTACTACATATGTAAAATCACGAAAAGGGTATTTAATTATCAAATTAATTTCAAAATAATATTACAGATATTTAATAATGCATAATAAATGACAATTGTCAAAAAAACAGTATTTATTTGAAGACTCGCTTTTTAAATATTGTGACGAATGTTGTCATCATATGAAAACCGTATTAAATTATTTTATTAGAAACATATAAAACTTTAAAGCAAAAATGAAATCAAAACCTGCCTATTAAAAAAACAAATAGAACATATAATTTTTTTTTAAAAAATTTCAATTAAAATTACACTAGTTACATATGTTTATTTAAGGTTCGCTGACATAAGATTGTCATTGGTTTATATACCAGCTGACGCATTTATAAGCTATATTGATAAATTAAAAGATGTGATATTTCAATTAAGAAAGCAGATGTGCATTTTGAAAATAGTGTGATAAATGTTTCCTGCCGTGGACATTTAAAAATAGTCACAGTAGCGAATATTTGGCGTTGTAAAGGCAGGTGTTTTGGATATTGTGTGCAATGTTTAACCTAGATTGTCGACACCCCTCAATATGAGTGAGGAAAGTGAGTTTATGAAGGGATTCATAATATTATATACCATGTGTTTGAGAAGACCAGGTGGCGGTGAACAAGACTCATGCGAATCTTACTTTATACCCGCAGCCATTGTTACGTGTGACAAATGCCGATTATAAAAAGGAAGATCGAAAATATCGTAAACTAGACAGCCAAAGACAGATTGTCACTTTTGGGGGACAACGCCTCATTTCAGCTGGTGTTGATTCTAACCAATCTTATAAACATATGGAAAATCTTATAATATTTTAATTTCGAAAGTGTGGTTCCCGTTATGAGGTTTTCTTAGGAAGGACCCCTCAGTCTATGGTTGTGTCTAGGGTTCAGTAAGGGGCATGGGAAACACTCCTAACCTTTATGTTTTCGAAAAGAGCCTAATGGTTTCACCACCACTATTCTACGGTCCCTCCTTTTTAGGATCGATAGAAAAAATATATAACGTGCGCACAATGGACGAAAAGAAATGAAGAAAAAAATACTCAAAACGTGTTTTGTAACAAAGAACCTGAGCCGGCTGTTAAGCAGTGACTTTGGTAGACAATGCATAGAGACACGAGAACGGCTTCTTGTTAATACCGTGTTTGCATTTTATTCAACTAACATATCAATCATAATAATCTGATTAACAAAACGGGAACTCTTATCAAAAATAGAATTGTGCAATAAGAAATTTTAAAATTAACCCACATCTGTGATTTGAATATTTTATAATCCGTATTAATATTGAATCAAATTTCATTCAAACACATTCTGCAATCTTGATGATGTATATTTTGCTTCCTAAACCTTACTTTATTTTAGTTTATATACATTATATTATTATTTATTTTTATATATGTACTTTTCATTTATGTTTATCTTTTATATTACTATTGTTTTGACTAAAAATAAAGTTCTTCTGAGGGTTTATATGGAAATAAATAAATATTATACCTTGCCGGAAAAACAGCAGTTGTAACAAAAATCAAATATTTCAAAAGACATTAAAAACATTCTTATCTTGATATAGAAATGTGTTGAAAGGTGTATTTTCAAATGTTTTATCAATGTAGCCGATAACATGGAATATATGTGTGCAATAAAATAATTTCGAATTTTTTTAAAGGTCTTCGTTTAGTTTGGGATTGGACAATGCGTTGAGTTTTTTATTAAATACATAATATAATTGAGAGATCAATTGCAGCTGTATCTATAAATTATTTTGAAAGCATAGCTAGGGATAAATATTAAATGAGTATTATTTAAAAAAAAGTTTGTTCCCGCATTTATTGCATATATATGTATATATGCGACCATTGACTTAATGATTATTTTAATTACATATATTGTAGTAAATGTGAAATAGGCCAGATGCAGCTGTCGTTAAGATGACGACACTCAGTTATCATCGGCTGAGTGGTGTCGAGGAGGCGTATACACTGAGCAAGCCAAGGTCGAGTCTGCCGGTTAAATACTGCCGGGTCAGTCACCTGTAGTACACACTACCTGGTCATATCCAAACACTACTGCTAAATGAGATTGCTATTTACGGTTAATTGATAATAATGTGCGATGGAAAGCTGAGATAACGAGTGTTAGCTTTGCGGTTTAACGTAATCGCCACACAAATAGTGTTACAAGGGCGCTCTAACTACACCGTATACGTACCGGTTTACAAATATATTTTTATATAAGACATTATTTTAAACAATTTATAAAGTTTATTAAAATGTTCTACTGGGATTTGGGATAGAGAGTGCAGTTCACATATGTCTCCAACTTGATAATAGTTATTTTTAAACTTCTAGAGAGGTATACATATTACTAAAGGCATCGAGTTGGTGTCAAAATAAATGTACGTTTAACGAAAATAGGTATTTGTTATTTCCACAGTAATTTTATTAAGGAGTCTGAGTACTTTCGTCGACTAACTTAAGTCATTTTCAGAGACTGGTCATCTTCAGAGATTCTGAAGATGACTAGTTTCATATTACTAAAGTAATAAAGAGTCATATTACTAAAGAGTATACATATTACTAAAGGCATTGAGTTGGTGTCAATAAACGTATGTTTAACGAAAATTGTTATTTGTAATTTCCACAGTAATTTTATTAATTAGTCTTGAGTACTTTCCACTACTAACTTGTAGTCATCTTCAGAGACTCTGAAGATAGACAGAGAAGACAAGTTAGTAGTCGACTGTTATAATGTTTTAAATATAAGTATAGATGTTGATAATGATAATATATTTAGGACTTGTTTCTTCAAGCAGTGAGCTGCTTAACTCTCGAGCCATTTGCTGCATTTATTTAATTTTAGCACAATGACATATGAAATACTACTGAGATTTTCCACTGACAATAGTTTGTAGTTGTGGACTGAATTTTACTTGAACCGATTATTAAAAGAGATTTTCTTTCACTTAATTTTGGAGAAGGTCTTCTCACACAAATAAGTAGTACCAAATACAGAAAACAGCTCACGAGCAAATTATTAAAATTGTGTCAGTGGAAGACTCATATAAAATTCCAAAAAAGAGGTTTTGGCCCTCGGAACTTAATCAGTATAGCCCTAAGGCTGGAGACCCATGGTATGTAGCGCACTGTGAGGAAACCGGCCCTTATAAAAAATATTTTTTTTCGATCAGTAATAAAGTTTAATCGTGAATCATTCGAAAGGCGGAGGAGTGAGTGTATTAAATAGGAAGTGTGTGTATGTTGTGGTATAGATAATTTTGAAAGACACAAAGACGCATCGCAACAGTGGCGTAGCATTCTTTTTTTCGTAGCCGAACGAACACGCGCCGTTGTGAACAAAGACGTTGTGTGCAGGGGCGGGTAGTGGATTGAGAGAAGCTGTAGGAGATTGTTGCAAGTACCTGGTCTCCATGTGTAGATGGAGCAGCAGCAGAGGGGGCAGGTGAAGATGTGGCAGCAGCAGACAACAAGGGGGAGCATACAGCCTCCTTGGATTATTTGAGCCCCTTATAAATGAGCACCTGAAAGTCGGCCACCAAACAACCTGCACGTCTAGCATACCTCCGCCGCAAACCGCGGACACTCACTCACTGAGCCCCCTCCATAATAGTGTGACTTGGCCCCCTCTTTTCATCACATATAATAGTATATTGTGTTGCCCCTGTCCCCCACCATTACTGGCTGCCAGGCGCACGCAACTCTCCGTCTCTTTTGATCCTGACCAGCAAAAAATTTAAACAGCAGCCTGCCAGCCACATTCAGGCCCATTCCAACATACACATTCATTTCAGAAACCAAATGCCCACATTCAAAACTTTTGCTCCACACGAATTATTTCAAATAAAAATACAGTGCTACCTCGACATACGACGAAAATTTGAGATACGAATTTTTATACGCGATAATTTTATAGATGATATCGCTAATTTTTATGGAAGGTCACTACTAGAATTGTGTATATCAACTGCTCCAGCGTATAATATCGTAAGTGCAAAAACAATAATATGCGATATGTATAACTATGGAAAATAAATGAAAAAAGCATCGATAAGAACGTGAAATTGTCAAACAAACTATATAATTAAAAATATAATGAACATATATACATAGCGCAAGGCAAAAGTTGAGATATCTTAAGACCCAATGACCTTCACATATACAGAGTGGACTTAAACTAACTGAGAATATTTTAGGGAGTGGTAGGGTATCGCAAGAATAATATTTTAAATTTATTATCAATTAAAAATATTAATACTGCCTTTTGGTAAATTGTTATATTTTATAAATACTATGTAAAAATCAATAAATATTTATTATGTGCGTAAGTATATTTATTTTAACCTCAAATTATCCATTGCCGATTTTACAAAAAGGACATAAACATTTTTTTAAATTCAAAAACACGTGGTACGTTAAGAAAACCATTTTGTTACTAGGACTTTTTGAGGGGCTTGAATGGATTATTGGCAGTTTGTATGGGAAAAATTGCTTTGACATACGACGATGATCCCGGAACGAATTAAATTCGTATCTCGAGATATCACTATACTACGTTATTTTTATATGAGGCCTCAGAAACCAGAGTAGCGAACTCAATGTATACAGAATGGTCTTGAAATAACTGAGAATATTTTAAGGGGTGGTGGAGTATCGCAGACATTACCGATTTTTTATTATTATTGTGTCTGTTATAATCCGCTCAATGCCATTTTGCTACCTTATAATGCCATAATAAAATAATTTTTGCTCTTTTCAATTACATTTTGACACTATTCATTGAAATAATGAAATGAAACATGAAACATATAAATATTTAGGTTTGGATAAAGAAATTATATTATTAGCGGTTATGTAAAAAATATAAATACCACAAAATAATTTTACTTTTTAGACCCACATTTCATAAACTCTGGTTATAATGGAGTTTGGACCATCATCTTATAATCAAATGTTTCTGTGAAGTACTCAATAGAGACTGTTATACGTAATATATTGTGTCTGTTATACGTGTTTATTGTGTCTGTTATACGTAATTAATATATTTTTAATTATGATTTTAAGTCCACCCTGTATACAGGGTGGATTTAAAATAACCGAGAATATTTTAGCGGGTGGTAGAGTATCGCAGACATAAGAAATATTTTTTTATTATTATTTAAAAAATAATTAAAAATTAGTAGTAGTAGTAGTATTTACTCCTTGTAGAAGAAAACGACATTTTATTTATTTAAAAGATTCTATTGATTTTTTTCATAAAATGTATATTATGTATTTAGAAAAATAAAATACATTCCAATATATTTAATCAATTATAAAATAACTGTAAGGTAATAAAAAATTAAAATATGAGTTTTAAACAAGCATAGTTAATTACGTAGATAAAGAAAATAAAATTTGTATACATCATTTCTCATTAAAAACTCATTATCATGTTTTAAAATAAATTGCGCTGAAGTTTTTATATTGTAGGTATATCTATGCATGAAAAACTGTGTCTGAACTCATACTGATTTTTAGTTTATAAATTATTGAAAATAAAAAGAACCATGTGATTAAATACGCTCAACTATCATTTCACAAGGTCGATTAGTTTAAATCACGAAAAATAAATAAATAACAAGAAATCGGCAAATGTCATAATAAATACATACTTACAAAGGCTTATTTGTTTGAAAATATGTGTTTAATTCGCCAACACAAATAACGAGGAAGCAGACTTATTCCGATGGGAAAATGAATAGGAGTGTAGAAAAATAGTAAAAAAAAGAGGAGTATAAAAAATGAATGTACATCCGCAATAAGGTATAATAGAAAGTGCGAGTGAAGATTGTAATGGAAAATGTAGATATTATTGTATTAAATAATTCAATATAAAATGCATTGTATTATAAACTTATAAACCATATTATTGGAGCAATACGTATTATTCCAAAATTAAATTTTTTTGGAAATCATACTGTTTTATTACTATTATAAAGACAGCGATAAATGAGAGATACGACTTGGGAACACGGAAGGATGATTAAAGAATATTATCAATTCTAATTAAGCTAAAAAATGAAGACATTAACGAGCATTATATAGGCCAATAGAAATATATTATTTCACTTAATTATAATTTATAATATATTATGATTGATTTGTTATAATTAACTATTGTCGCCCAATAAGAAAAGCTTGAAATTTACAAGAGGAAACTGCGGAAAAAAATACAATTTTACGAAAAACATGAAGCAATTACATAGTTGTGGGTTCGAATACGAATAGTCGCTGATGATTTAATTCTTTAAATTAAATAAGATTAAAAAAGGTAAACTGATTCATTTCGATAGATTTTTGAGGATAAATAACTGAAAAGTACATAGTTTGTTTAATAATAAAACTCGATTCAAAGGGCATAAAAACACCTATCTTTCTTGATCTAAGGAGTAGAATCGTGATTTTTTGACAGAATATTCGCAATAATTAATTAAATAACAATATGGGAAAATGTTGAAAACGTAATATCTCCACTCATAATACTCTTAGTAGAGCCTGTCGATATGTTTAACATTATTTTAAAATAAATAAATGTATACAATAATTTATTTGTTAACAATTATAACAGGTTATAATTGAACCAAAAATATATTATACAATACCGTAAGTTAATCAAAGGCAGTAAGATCATTGAAAATAGACATTAAAATTGATTTGTTTTCTTAATTTCTTATCATTAAATAATAATGTGTATAAAAATATAGCTGTGTGATTAATTTCACAGTATTTAGTCCATACATAGTCCAAAGGGTTTATATGTTAGAATGGGTTTGTATTTATTTGAATTTAAGAAGTTTTTGATTGGTTTAACTATTACAATTAACACAGGGCGATACTGTATGGCTCAGTAATTTCCCCATTTAATCAATAATCCAGGAAAACAGAGTAAGCCATGTCTCAGTCACTATAGACGATTATTTTAAGTGATTTTAACGATGCAGCCACCCCCTAAGCTATGATCTCCTGCAATTATTCACGGGTCAGGTTGGTATAATGGATAAATCACACTGAAGAGAATGTTCTGTTATTGAAATGCTTGGATTTGTGAATAGATAGTTGAGGATGCGATAGTGGATGGTAGTGGAATCGATAGTGCACGCAGGGTGCATTCAGGTTTGCGTGTGAGGGTGTTTTGGCACCGCCCCTAACTCGGTTTTTGGGGTTGCTTATCGATCCAATTCCACATACACATTACCACAATCTTCATTATAATATAATTGCAAAAATCAATGTTCATTATTCTTCAGTAGGTACTTAATCAGAATTTGCCTTGTACACACAAGTTATATATTACAATTTCTTTATAAACATAAGTTTTTACATTGATTGATAGAACAATACATCTTTGGAAATAGACTTAGGTGTACAGAGTGTTTACATCTTTTTACCTATAACTAACATGAGAATGTTTTATTTAAATTTGACATGAGTAATAGTATTTAATTATAGAAAGAATGGGAAAAAAAAAATAAAACCCATTTACAAATTTGAAGATTAATAAATAATAACAACGATAAAAGCAATATTAACAAAACAGTTACAAAATATATAATGCTTAAAAACTAAATAACAATTTGTTTGGGTAAAACCAAATTTGAGTTGAGTGGATTATTGGAAATTTTATTATATTTTTTAAAAATAATATCAGTTTTGAAAGTTCATTGGTAAAATGAACTTACGTTTCCTCGAGACATATTTGGTTTTATTTACATGTCTTATGATTGGAGTAGTCGGGAAGTTAGTCATTTTAGTGTAATGTTTTTTACTCAAATCTGCGATATTTGCTTTGTACACACAAGTTGGTGAATAAATACAGAGACAATAATTCTGATTGAGCAAAATATAACACTGTACACACACCGTTAATTATTGTCGATTTACGGGAACCCATTTCAATATCGGAAAATGGAAATGTATTTCCGAATGTGTCCGTGTTTCGATTTTAATGAAGCGTAATAATACGAACACATCGAGTTTAATTAAAACCGGCGTCATGAATCAATGAATATTAATAATACATTATATTATGCCTATAAATATTTTAAATTCCACACTGGTGTATTAATATTAATGTTTGAATTCATTAAAATTTATCTTAAATCAGTTCGTAGTTTATTTACGGCTTATACACAATTGATTTCAAATATAAAGATTCCCGTAATATGAGAGATAATTAACTAACTTTGTCTTGGCTATTATTACCAAACCTCGGCAAAGAGGGTAAAAAATAGGTTTTAAATCTTTATTGTGGGGTAAAATATATTATTCTATATGAATTTTCGGACGGAGCAGAAAAATCTTATAACATTATATTATTTAATTTTTTTAATATTAATGTATATTAATTATTATAAGTGTAAATATATATCTCATAATGTTTTGTGTAAATATCAGAGAGTTAAAATAAAATAATACAATAATCGAATAATAAATATTATAAAGAAAATCGTTGTCGAGCTCGAGTATGTCAAAGCACCTCATTACACCTACTTTGACTAGCTTTGATTATCACTTATTGTATATAACTTTCAAAATACTCATAAAGCAGCCGATCATTGAAAATTTTGCCACAGTTTAAAACTTTAAGCAGAGGAAATGTTAACACATATTTGTAAGATTTTGAAGAAAATTTAAAGTTGATTTATTAATTCCCACATTGGTATTATATTTGAATAAATTTTGTATTAAATATGACAGTTTGAATTTCCGGGAAGTAAGAATGTAATCAATGTTTAGTGTAACTCAATACTAATTTATGTTTAGCATCAGGTCATTTCTGTAAACATTTAACTATTTCAGTATTTTATTCAAAATTTGCAAACAAGGTTTAGGGAATCGCAACCGGGTTCATTTTAGACGAAACACAAAGTATAGATTGCATAAGAATATAAGGAGTTGAAATTAAACATGGATTTACAATTTACAGTTCCAAAAGGAGAATATATTCAATGTTGTCATTATTGTGAATCGTTCCACAAATTGCAATTTGTTATTTGATATTGCTGGACTTGCGGTTGACTGCTTGCACAATTGACTGGACAGTGTCTGTTCCTGCAGGAAACCGCTTCAATATTGCGAAATAATTATGTAATATATATTTGAATGATATCGGTATTTCAGAAGAAACAGTGTTTCGTTGGAAATCGTCGGGAATTAGGGCTCGGGCTTTAGTAATTATCGGAAGCGACGCCTGTGGGTGTAATTTCAATAGACGCTTTTAGCCAATGACTTTCAAAACTTAACTAAATTAAGGAAGGTATTAAATTATTAATTAACGAGAAGCTTGTAATATATGAATAAATCTATTTAAATATATACTATCGCCAATTTTTATTAAATAAATACAGATTTAAAATACAATTGTGAAAATATATGAATAAAGGGGTTGGGTGGAATAAATCCTCAGTTTCAAGGTAATCGAGTAAATCTTTAATATGATGAAGTATTTTCTTTGTTAACAGATAAATGCCTATAACAAAAATTAAAGTAATTTTATAGTATAAGGGCGTATTGCGTTATCCGCCATACAGGCATTCAATTATAAATCTTGTGGGTTGACTGAGAAATAAAGAATAATCAGCACGATATAAACATTTGTTTTATTTCTCAAAAATGACTCATTGAAAGTCCTTAAAATGTATTTCTTTTTTTTCGTAGTTGGCCCGGTCCGTTACATATTCAAATCACTTCTATACATATTCACTATTTTCCTTAACTCCAATCTTTTACATTACAGATGGTTGATTTAATTTCAAAAAGGTTACATTTTAAAGTGTCATATATGTTGATTTGTCTAAATCCCTTAAAATTCATAAATCGTCGCCAGGTAAGTATATAATATATATAATTGTTTAAGGGGTGTGTATGTTATATGTCTGTACAGATCCTTCAACCATCTGGGCAGGTTTAGTGGAAAAATTAAATTGGGGTACAAGTATTAAAATACTGTGTGCCCTTAAGACATTATGCAACCGAGGCACATATTAACAAATCGAAGATTACCATAGTTTAGAATAGTTGTAGATCGTTGTAATTACCAAATCTATTGAAATCGATGTTTTCATTACCACAGAAATCACTACTATGCGGGATTATTTTTGAGGGTAATGTGCAATTTTGTATTTCTTCTATTATAATTATAAAAATAATAAATACTTAGAGCAAATTTCTCAGTATCTACAGAATAGACATACACGAAGTGAAACTAAAGCCCACATTTTGTTATGGCTGAAAGTTTATATTGGCAATGTGAACGTGTATCAAGATCTTTCGCGTGGAATATACGATATTTTTTTGTTCTGCGAGCTTTGCCGGTGGCTGGCGTTATCAGGGTGTAAGATATCTGGTTGTTTTGAGAATTTCCCCGAGGCATCGTTGCCGCAGTTTTCCAACAGGGTAGTTTCTGAAGAGAGAGGGATGGATGGAAGGAGAGGGCATCGCGACGTTGCCGCAATTTCGACGAGGGTTGGTGACGCTACTTCTCTACAATACAAATACTCTCAGACACTCCCAAAAACTTAAAGTCTAAACTAATAATTTATATTAAATAAATATGTATATAACAAGCAATGTTCTTGAATAGTTAACTAATAGGTTCTATTCGTACATAAATAGAATAATTAATTGAGCGATGTATTAAATTAATTAATTTGGAAAATGCTTATAATGTTGTGATGTATATCGCGGCATTTTCATGAATGATAAAGTCACGCAAATATACAACATGTTCATTGAGAAAACTGGAGATTCGGTTTGAATGAATGAAAGCACATAAATATTTTTTTGGTAAAAATAAAACCAACGAACGTCACGGTTTATATAAGAAAAGTTCAAAAATTATATAAGAAAGGTAGTGAGTACAATATTTGAAATTGGTCACGTTGTAAAATGTAATATTAGCACGGGTTGCCAGAAACATTTTTTTGTTAAATATATTAATATAATATGATACTATTGCAAATTGAATCACACTAACAGCTAAATAGTGTGTAATAATATTGTGATTGTGTCGATTCAACTACTAGAAAGATTTAAGTAGTCGTAAGGCCTCTGGCCCGAATAAAATAGAATAGGGAAACCTATAAATTTTTATTTCCTTGTGGGAATACAATTCGAGAGAATTGATTGATTTAACCTGTTATATGTTATTTTTTCACTGACAGGGTGGCCAAGTTAAGAATCGCTTTATATAATCGTATTCACTTTATAATTCAGGGAATAAGATCTCATCTAAAATTGAGACTTGACTTTTGCTGGGTACATATATGAAGCTTTTAGGGGTCTTAAGATGTCTCGACTCGTTGCGCAACTATGACACCATTATTAACAAGCCTGTCTTGAAACTCTATAATGCATACCAAGAGCGCTGGAGAAGAAACAGAAACAATATTGAGTGTTGTCACTATAAAATATCGAAGTGATCCGATACAAATATCAAGATGGCGGACTTAGTAGACGAGTCTGAGTGAGATATCACTAATTGTTTAATTCAGTTCGCATGAATTCTCGATAGAGGTATACATCGCACTTCATTATTGTTGTTTAGTCACTGATAATCACCCTGATTAAAGAGTTGCCTCAGTCAAAATCATCTGCTTGGTCCACCATCTTGATATATATACATTCAACTGTATGGACTGCTAATATATTGGTGATATCGAGTGTTCGAATAATATGCGACACATATAACTATGCAAAATAAGTGAAAAAAGCATCGATAAGAACGTGAAAATGTCAAACTATATAATTAAAAATATGATGAATATATACAGAGTGGACTTTAACTAACTGAGAATATTTTTGGGGGTGGTAGGGTATCAAAAGAATAATTGAAAAAAATATATATAATTAAAATTAAAAAAAAATCTTAATAGTGCTTTTGGAATCTAGTTTGGGCCACCATCTTAGAATCAACTGATTCTCTGAAGTACTCAGTAGTGACTGTTACGTGTATATTATGTATGTAATACGTAATTAATATTATTAATTGAATTTTGATAAAAATATTCGATATTTTTTTTTATTATTCTTACAATACTCTACCACCCCCTAAAATATTCTCAGTTAGTTTAATCCACCCTGTATACATAGTGCAAGGCAAAAGTTGAGATATCTTAAGACACAATGAGCTTCACATATACAGGATGGACTCAAACTAACTGAGAATATTTTAGGGAGTGATAGAGAATCGCAAGAATAAGTACAAAAAATATTAATAGTAGCTTTTATAATCAAGTTTGGGCGAAAATCTTAGAATCACCTCTTTCTGTGAAGTACTCAGTAGTGACTGTTACGTATGTATTGTGTCTGTTATACGTAATTAATATATTTTAATTAAGATTTTAAGTCCACCCTGTATACAGGGTGGATTTAAGAGAATATTTTAGCGGGTGGTAGAGTATCGCAGACATAAAAAATATTTTTTTATTATTATTTAAAAAATAATTAAAAATTAGTAGTAGTAGTAGTATTTACTCCTTGTAGAAGTAAGCGACATTTTATTTATTTAAAAGATTCTATTGATATTTTTCATAAAATGTATATTATGTATTTAGAAAAATAAAATACATTCCAATATATTTAATCAATTATAAAATAACTGTAAGGTAATAAAAAATATGAGTTTTAAATGAGCAGAGTTAATTACGAAGATAAAGAAAATAAAACTTATATAGATACCGTATCACTCTACAAAATATTCTCAGTTAATTCCAATCTGTACATATCATGTCTAACAGTATACTATTGCAAAAGGCACACACAAAAATAGAAAGAAAATAATTTATGGCGATTGGTGATTAATTAATTATTTGCTTGAAATACTTTTCAGTCAGCATGACGCGTTAGGTGGGCTTTTTTCAAGAGTCTAAATCCCACTCTTGTTATTATGCCTTTGAAGCACAGCAACTCTCCTTGGCACGTGGTTAAAATTAAAATGGTCTGAGGGCAGCAGACGACGACGTCTGTAATATTATTAAGGGGCGTAACTTTGTCTAGCCGCCCTGGATCAATATTTTCATACTAACGAGTGCCTTACGAAGGAGGCCAATCTTCCGTGAATCGGAATCGCATGACATCAAATTAAAATCTATAATCAGATTCGACCCGAGAACACGCGAAGCCGAGCCGCCTATTATTGAGCGAGTGCCTCGTTTACCAAAAACACTTCAATAACCATATATTTTCAACACACGAGTCTACCAGACGTATGTACATATAATAATAAATCGAAACGGTGTGTTATTGTTAGTTTGCCTGTGAAAAGAAACAATTTTCTTTATACATAAACATACCCAATTTCAATATTTAACGAAGAAGGCGAACGTAGATATTATGTCTGCAAATACCTGAAACAAATTAAAATTAAATTGGTTAAAAAACAAGCCAAAATACACACAAACATCCAAATAACAATAGACCCCGTTATCAGTGTACACCTTAATAGTACTGGTGTGACTTTTTGAATATTTATGAAACGTATAATATATTTTGTCTAGTTGTGGATCTTTATGAGTGTATTAGTGCATGTAGTTATAAACACACACACAGTCAATCAGTGAACAAAGTCGCACTAACACATTGACAAAGAGCTATAGGTATTTATTTAACAACACACTCAAACATTTCCACGGTTAAGTCAACGCCAATATATATAAATAAGGCATTTAACCTTAATATTATTATTTATTTATTATTTAACAAGCTTAAATAAAAATATGACAGGTTAAGTATCGATTCAGCTAATTATATTATATGTTAGAGTGAATATGCTGTAGTTTTACTATACTTTATTTGGCACAAAAGTTAACCGATAAATCTCGAGTTACTAAAGCTCACTGTTTGAAGAAACCGAATCTATATTAGTTTTTAAATAAACAAAAGATACATTTACTAGTGAAAATATATTCTTACTTTTTATTATATAAAGGTGCATATTTTGAATTGTATTTTTGTATATTACTGATTTAGGATATTCCGATTTTATATTTAAGCGTATGAAAATAGAATGAGCATAGCAGTCGCAGGTATTTCAGTAGTAAGGTAGGAAGTGGAAATGGAAATCAAATTAAAGTGGTAGGCGGAGAGGACAGTAAAAATATGGGTCACCATCGTTATAAACGACGTAAATCATCCGGGAATGATGTGGAACGAGGAGTTTGGTGAAGCAGAGGTGTGGTTCGCATATAAATTAAAGGACACCAGCAATTTATACGCCGTTTACAGTATGGAAGCTGGAATTTCAGGGGACGTTGTCACTCTCCTGAATATTTTAACAAACGGTGTCACACGACAAACGACTTTTTTTACATTATAAAACCAAGTATGTCGTATAAAATACCACAAAAATGAGACCCCTTTTCGAGAGATAACATTATTTATTTAATAAATATGATACCTTTATTGTTTCAGATACCTTCTTATGCATGTTCACACTATGCTTTTTATCCAATCCAAAGAATCTTTTTTATTTTATTGAAATAATTTAAAAAATATATACTGGTAGGACTAATCAATTATAATACTTATAAGGGTATCGCAATTTTTTTTTATTACAACTATCGTAACCTTACATATACACAAATATGTTAGGATGGTTTATAAAAAAAAAGACATGGTGTATAAAAGCACATATTATGAAATGAAAATAATGATATTAAATATTATAATAGTAAATAATATTCATTTAATAATTAACCAATCAAAATAAAAACAACAATCTAAATAATAATAGTTTTAAGTAAAACTGTTACAACAAAAAAATAATAATAAATTATTTAAATACAGCAAAAAATTTCCTCTTACAATATTATGGCGCTGTCATTTTATATTTACTGGAAATAAACTGAATTATAACCATTTTTTATTGAAAAACCCTTTTATATATTTAAAATGATAAGACATTTTGTTCTGAAATATTACCCTGAAAATAATAATTAACATGTTGTTAGAGATTTTGTATGATAAAATATATCCAAATGTAAAAAGACTTTTTAAGATTTTTAGTTATATATTATACATTATATGAAATGAATTAACGAATGTTAATGTTAGGTTAGGTGAGATACCTAACTCTAGAGTCACTTGCTGCATATTTGTGCAATCATAATTTTACAAACAATTTGACTGCACAAACATGAACCAATGAGTTCAAAAAAACCGCTGGCTGACTGCTGAATTAAGGGGACGGATTTGAATATCACATGGAGTGATTTTGTTAACAACGGCTACTATGTAGTTAGCTTGGGTTCATATCCCAGCCGGTGCAATTGTAATAGAGCAAAATCAGTTATATGTAGGTGTGATTCGTATCTAAAAAAATATAAAGGGTTTAATACACACGTCAACGAACTCATGTCATAATCATTACGTCCTTCGCATTTATACGGGTATGTGTTCGAAAAGCGCTTGAATATGCATGTGTGCAAGATAAAAATAATTTATACTCGCATAACCCGTTTCTGGTTTGGCAGAACAACACAAGAGAAGAGCTGAGTTGTTGGTCAGGAAAGAATGTATTTGTTGGAACCCCAATAAGACTAAAAAGTAGGTAACAACGAGTAAACACAACCACGACTCGCCCTACGACAAGCAGTACAATCACATGCTTCTTATATTAAAATATGTATTCAACCGAGTTAAGCAGTTATGATAAAATAAGGGAGATTCGTGACAAGGTTTAATACAAGGATATGAATCAGTTCAGATGATTTGGAGTTATCGAAAAATAGCACCTAGTATGGATAACATAATGAATTAGCAATGAGACAATCATTTAACAAAATTTACATAATGGAATTAATTTACAAAAATGAAACCTATTAACCTAATATATAAAAGGAGATATGTATATATTGTTTTTAATTATACACAGTGAGAATATTTTATGAAGAAATATGCGAAGCACTTTTACATTTTTTTAGTGGAGTTAGGTTTGATTCAGGTTAGAACATGTTAGTTTTTTAAAAAATTATTTAATATAATGTCATATACACGAATATTACATAAATATATATTATATTACGAAAAGACGGTTGATTTAAGTTAGGTTCTTTTAGCTGCACCAGATATAATTACAATTGCGCCTAGAACTATATTATCAAAAAAATTATTAATTCGCTTTAGAACCTTGAAATTTTATTTCTTATTAACGACATGATAGCTGTTTTTATTACAAGCGAAAAGAAATATGATGTCCACTTACAGGTGACTTACAGTATGAAAATATTAATTTTTTATTAACTTTTTTTGGCCTTATCATTTGTATTTATTAACTATTATTACTTCTACTTTCATCATTTTTATATATGTTTAAAATTTTTTTATTGTTGTTTTTATTTGGTTTGTTTAGCTATTCATTCAATAATTTTAAAAACCATCCCAACGCATTGGATTATCTGCAAGGTTACGATAGTTGCAATTAAAAAAAATTGCGATACCCCATCTCCTTAAATAAATATTATTATTGATTAGTCCAGCCTGCTTAATTTTTTTAAATTCATTCAAAAAAATATGAAAGATTCTATGGATTAGATAAATTAATTAAAAATTTACTGTATAACATCAAAGAGTTTTATAGCACACTTTTGCTAGGAATTAAATCCTCATTGGATATTTCGCAAACCCTGGATTTAAAACAGGAAACGGCGAATGTATGCTCATTAATATTTGCACAGTAAAACAAATATGTGTCATGTCAAATATATTCTCTGTACTAACGCTCCTTTTCCCATATGACTTGCAACCTAAGTCACTGTATTCTGGGTCATGTTAAAGCCATATTCCGAATACGCAAGGCTAATTTCAAGTATAACGGCTTTAGTGTCCTGTGCAAGTATCGTATCGGATTATCCAGGATCAATATTGAGGCTTGTAAGGAGTCAGTTCACACGGACAAGGTATTGTGGTGTGGTTAAGAACAACTCTCACGATATTCGCAGGGCTTTGTCCCTACACTGTACACATTATTATAGTCTTCAAGTCAACAGGTTTGCCTTCGTGGGCCGTTGACCGATCACCAAGGGCAACTCCACATCGTACGCACCTTTCACTGCATCTTCTTCTCTCAACCCCGGCTGAAGGAAGTCCTACTTCGCTGAAATGTCACACATGTGTATGTGTCTTTACTTCTTCGATGGAATAATTATAAAATTAACAGAGGTGTGTACCTAAACTACATGATTTGCGTGTAGATTGGGATTCCTATAGCTCAGTCAAGTAAGGAAGAAAAAGGGTCAAACTTCGGAATTTGAGCCTAGAAGCTATAATTTTGCATACATCTGTATTTTAGTGTTATAAAAGTTGTGTGAAATCAGGTGACGGGTTTGGTAGTTATTCCAGGTCAAAGGTCACAATAATAAGTTTTTCACGATAATCTCGGTTACTATAGTTCCAATGCGTAGCCTCTCTACTATCACTAACTTAAAAAAGGTGAGATGTATCAAAAATGTTTTCAAGTGAAATCTGTCACAAATTTAATGCTCTACAATTTTTATATTTTTATGTTAACATTGGAGCTTTAGAAACAGAGATAATTATGAAAAAACTGATAATTGTGACTTGAATAACTTCCAAACCCGTCATCTGATTTTTCAGATTTTTTAAAATAAGTTGATAGTAGTTTTTTTTAACCCAACCTAATACATATAATGAAGGTATGGTCGTAAATAAGTGTAGGTGATACGAAAAAATATCAATAAACATGTGACTTTTTTGATGTGTTGCTGTCTTTCATTCATTCAACACTACTTTATTACAATATTTAATGAAGTATTAAAGTAATCAGATATTTTTTAACCTTTCTATCCTAGTAGCGTAATATCGACAATCATTGGGCACAGAATACACAGAATTTAAAATTAAAACGTATATAATTTAAAATAATGGTAAATTAACATACTAAGATAAAGAAGGATGATAATGTGCATTTGTAAATGACAAAAGGCTTTATTTTCGTCCATACAATACAATTTTACCGAGACAAATCAACTGAATATCTAATACAAGACTAGATGCTGTAAATATTATTTTGGTACCGATGATTCATCACATCAACCTTGAAAATATTGTTAATACAAAATTAAGTGGATGCATTGAATATGATCCGAATAATAATAAAAGCTGCCTTTTTTATTAAGCACCATTCGTTTTGTCTGGAACAATGGCTTTAATATAAAATATGACCTCATCGAGTAAGCTGACAAAAAAATTTGACGGAAGGATTAAATTATGATGGATTATTGAATGAAAGAATAAATATCAATTTCATGTATAAAGTAATTAATAGTCAGTTAATGAAATATCTACTTCATGACATTGGAGGTGTCGAAGATAGATAATATCTATACACATGCGTGTAATTAAAGTGGATATATTTTGTAAAACTATTGAAAAGTAATTAACCTTAACCGAGATTAGCCGGTAATGGGAATGGACACAATGCATTTTATATTTGTCGAGCACGAAATATACGCAACCTGGATATTGCATGTATTTTTATTAACTAATATTGCATTTATTGTAATTATAAAAATCAATTATGGCCATTAATATATTGTACATCGTTCGGAAATGAACTCATTTATTTATCGATTGAGATGTGTGATTGGAATCTTTCCAGTTTTGCAAAATATGTTGTAATTACATATTTATTTATACAAATTTTGTTTTTTAGACACAACGTGTTAATTCATAAAATAATTTCGGTGATCTTAACTATAACTAGTTACACAGGTTGCCGGATTAATAATCGCTTCAGTATTTACCGTACAATCAGGAAATCACAGTAAACCTGGATCAAGACGATATATCGGGATTTTATTAATATTATTCTCGATCTCCCAGTCGTAATAAACAAGCATTTTTTTTTTACTTGAGCGGGATTTGAACCCATGACCACAATATTTGTACCCACGCGCCTTATCCCCTGGACTATTACGCTAGTTATGATCTAATTTTATCAATTCCCATATAAAGTCAAGAATTTTTAAATTGATTTGATCGGTTATTACGACTGGGAGATCGGGAATAATATTAATAAAATCCCGATCGATC
Source organism: Agraylea sexmaculata (assembly GCA_022606485.1). NCBI lineage: Eukaryota > Metazoa > Arthropoda > Insecta > Trichoptera > Hydroptilidae > Agraylea > Agraylea sexmaculata. The sequence continues at coordinate 28,625 of JAGTTH010004001.1, read as the reverse complement.
GTCTTGATCCAGGTTTACTCTGATTTCTTAGATTGTAAGGTAAATAGTGATTAAGTCGGTGACCTGTGTAACTAGTAATAGTTAAGATCACCGACAGACAATTAACACATCTTGTCTAAAAAACCCTTTCTAAAAAAAAGATCCTCGGGGCGTAAAATAAATTAATAAAATATTTTTGGTATATAGCTACAAATTCTGTGGTCGTGGGTTCAAATTCTGCTTGAATTAAAAGGGTAGAGAATATTGATAAAATCCCAATTGATCTCGTTTCAGGTTTCCTGGATTTTAAAGTGAATACAAAGCGATTAAGTCTGTCAGAATAACAATAATAAAATAGATTCTAACAATATTAACAAGCACAACGTAATAATCCCAGAAGTAAAAATAAAAATGTTTATGATTAAAAATCAATTTATTAATCATCTTGGAGTAATGTTTGTTTCTCGTGGTGCCTTTTAATTTTACACCAAGAAACAACGTCTCTCAGAACGAATGTGTAAATATTTCAGCTGTTCTTATTATGTAATCATAATTTTATTTTCATCCAGCAAATATCTCTTTAATCTGGAGATACAACATTCTTTCAAAAATCCAGAATAATATTCGAAACTTTTTGTCACAAAATATAAAAGTAACAATATTGATTTCAAATACCGTATTAATATAATGTGGATAGAGAACCAGGATGTTGTGTAATCAAATATACATATTGTTGTTATAACAATGGCATTATTGGCTTTTGAAAAATTGGATCAAAGTAATTAATAATGAATAGGTCGACGTTTCATTGGCAATGCATAAAAGACAAATTGCAACGGATGCAAATGTATGTTTTGGACGTGAAAACAGGAGCAATAAAATATATGGGAGGAAACATTAAAATATTGTAACAGCAAGGATTGTATGCAATAATTTGTAAAACACGCACTTATAATTGCGGGAATATCCTCAACTGTAAGTGTTATAATAAATTCCACTGTGGTGTTAATTTGATCACCATTAGTACAGTTAATATTATAATTATAATAGACATGTACATTATATACATGTCAAATAATTACACCATTGTCTCATCAAATTGATTGTATTGTATTGAAAATTGTTCAGTATTAATATAAATTTTCAGCAGTTTACAAAGTTAATTTACTTCCTTTAATGTAAGTCCTTACTATTGAGCTATGCATAAAGATGAAAATAATACATTGTTGTAAATGTTTTACAGAGATTACCCTCAAAAGGTTTATCATTATTTATAGAACACTATTTGATTTGGGAATTAACCACATAATTCGTAATCGGTAGACACACTTCATATATATTAATATATTTATAATTATACAATTTATTTATTAAATATAATTTACATACAATGTTTTGATACATTATGAATAGATGTTAAAATATTAAGTTTATAGACTAAGTCTTCTACTTATTTTAATACGGAGTATAATCAATTGGCAATAAAAATAATTAATAAGTTATAACATAATTTATGGGAAAAAATACAAAAACCCTCTTCTGGAGTATATACATTAATAATTTAGCCAGATAGTTATATACTTCATGTAGTTATTGATTGCAAAAATATTTTACAGCCCTTTATACATTATGTATAAAGCCCTTTATACATTATGAATATTATGTACTATAATAATAATAGTTTTTTTTTTAATTTAAATATGACAAAATTAACACGTATATTCATACAATATTATGATTTTTAAAGATGTTATTGAACACAACACGAGTGGGTTTTAAGAAGTGTGGCAAAGGTGTTCTGTAAAGGTGATTTGATTTGTATAATTTATTATTTAAACAGTCATGAAAATCGTTAATTTTTTAGAGGCAGAAATGTTGATTATAAAGTATTAATTTTACTCATATCCTCCTGTAAATTTTAATAAATACGCTTATTTAGTTTGTTTATCGATTAATTAAATGTATATATAAAATACTCTTTTTAAACATGCTTGAGATACTGCGTACTGAAAGCGATCTCTTCCTGAGCATTACAACTTTAATGCCCAATAAAAATTGAAATGGCAAGTATGGTAGTAGACGTATTAGTAGCGTTATAATATTTAATAAAAGGCGAATGTCCCTGTTTATAATTAGTGTATACAAAATGTATAATGATGACCCCACGTGGAGTATGGAACAGCTGCTACGGCAGGAGGTCTGTGACTCACCATACATACACTACATGCCGCCCCCATACAAAGCTTTGTTTATACTGTACACTTTCTATTTTATAAGCAATTTATTAATTGGAATTATATTACTTAATAACAATAATGAAACAAGCGATATTGACGGAAATGGGAAATTAGCTGTTGCGTGAGAAGAGCTTTGATTAAAACGAAGACGTAATTAATTAACACCTTCAATAAATGCGTTACATTTGTATCGGTTAACATCATTATACATTCCACACTTTGATTGAGAAGGAAATAATGAACCTTATTAATAAAGCAAACGTGTTTTTCATGGCATTGAACAGAGTAATAATAGCTCAGGGGATAAATCATGGGCTCGAGTAAAAAATTGCTTAGGATAGTGTAGAATTAAAATAGGAATAAAATTAGGAGTTTGAAGAAAAATAGTAGTAGTTCTTAATATTGTTCGAATTTGATTTTATCACAAAGTGATCTATTTAATAATTATTATAGTTATTCTAACAGAATTAATGGTTTAGTATTCATCTTTAATTCCAGGAAATCTCAAACGAAATGAACAATGCTGATTATATGAATATTATTCCCTATCCTTTTTTAATTCTAGCAGAATTTGAACCCATGACACACAGGATTTGTGGCTACAAGCCTATATTAGTTTATAAGTTCGAATCCAGCTCAAGTAAAAAAAAACATTTAATAGGTGAAAATAATAATAAAAAATATTATAACTGGGAATAATATTAATAAAATCCCGGTCGATCGTCTTGATCCAGGTTTACTCTGATTTTTCTAGATTTAAGGGGTAAATACTGAGGCATTTGTTAAGTTAACCTTTATAACTGCATAAAAATGAATTGACACATTGTTAATTCGGACGATGACAAAGTTAATTTTGAATGAGGACCATTAAATCAATTTTTTAAATGTAAAAAGTCATAAGCGTCCTTAAACAATTTTGACGATATAAAGGGAATTAGTCGGGGAATTAGGGTAAAAATTTCATTTTTGGGGGTTAAATCTGGAAACTTTATAATCGAAAAGCCTTAATTTTGATGTTTTTGTAACAAAGATGAAGCATGATAACCTCAAAGGGAAGTTTCAATTATTAATTTATTTTCTCAATGTGAGTATTTTATTTAGTTGATATTTAACGAACTTAGATAATTTATTTAAATAATGTTTTTTGGTAATGGTTAAAAATGTTGCCCGACCACTCATATAAAGCAAAAGTATAATTTATATAATATTGTTGTCATTTAATTATTAAAAAATACAGTGACACTTCAATATATTATATACATAGACTATTCTATTTGGACGTAAAATATTGATTCATATACGACCTTCGATTGTAATACGATCCGTGTGCGTTATAGAAAAGTGTCCTTCAATGTAAAGAGAAGAAGAGGCGTTTATCATACATTTGTTATTTTTCCTTTATTTATTAGGGTAAAAATACTTTTAATATACGTCCAAGGATCTGGTTGAGATTAAATCGTATATGGAGGTTTCATTATATATATATATATATATATATATATATATATATATATATATATATATATATATATATATATATATATATATATATATATATATATATATAAATACAATACCAGAATGTTTCATTATTATTATCTCGTAAAAATGGTGGACAATATTTGACTAAAAATATGATTAAAGAAGTTTCAATGTACATATTTTGTTAAATTGACTACTTCTGACTCATTGATAAAAAATTCTTTAATTGATTTGGTGAACGGACATTCAATATTCATTACAAATTGTATGTTATATTTTTTCCCCCCTGCAAAGGTAAATAAATTAATAAAATATCAATAAATAAGCGCCTAATTGGTGTATGTACAATGTACATGGTCACGTTTAAATCGACTGTCGATTGTTCATAGTCGGCGATAATAAATACTCGGTGGTTGAATGGCTTGTGGCGTTTGTTAATGTCAAAAAGTAGTAACCGTATTTATGATAATTTGATGGTGTTACAAAACAACGTTAAATCTGATACGGAGAGATACTTTACGATCGCACTGCCATATAAACATCGATGAAATTGGCCAATATTCGTATTGATGATAAAATAAATCCCTATACCATTTAAAACATTAATAATAATACTCACGATCAGCGCTTTGGTTCTTTCGGAATATGTATTTTAATAATATAGAACGAAAAAATGTGATAATTTGACCTTTGAGAATGTATTCATAGAATATATCTCACCGTAGTCTCATTCTAATTCAATGCACCGTTAATTTTTGTGACAGCAAAAAAAAGCTTTTATATACTTAATGTCTGCCGACAAAATGATATATAAAATTTCCACATTGTATTGTTCCTGCTATACTTATTTCCCAAGTTCTAGTCTTCGGGAAGTACGTCATAGTTATGATGTCATAATATTAACAGTCGAAGGCCATGACGGAATCTAAACGGAATTGATTGTTGAGACAATATACAATAATAGATTTTGAATGTATTTTAAAAGATGGAAGGCTATTAGAAGTTATAAAAAATCTATAGAATATCCCATATTTTCATTGCAAAGGCGAACCAACATACCGCAAATGATTATGATTGGTATTATACATAGCAGTGTGATCAACAGACCTAGTCCAAGAAGGTGAAAATTGCTTCAATTGTAGAGAACTGCGCGGCTAACATTCTTTATTATGTGGTAATTTTTTTATTCTATTTGAATTTTCGGATATTAACAGAACAATCTTATAAAAAATAAAATTTGCATTCAACTTTATAGTTTGTCTCACTAATTAATGTATGTTGAGTAGATTATATAATGTTTTGTGTAATTATCAGCGAATTGAAATAAAATATTAAAGCAAATCGTTGTAATGTTCAAATACCTCAAAACACTTCATTACACCCACTTGGACTAGTTTGGTGATCAATCACCGCCGTTAGTGAGTAATCAGACCTCTAGTCATGTTTGAAACTTACTCTATAAACATCAGAAACAATGAAAAAATGATTTGCCTGCGATAATTTATGTTGTGCAAATAAAACTAACCAGCCTGATAACGTATGTAATTTTAAAACAAGATGTGTATTATCAATATTATATTTCTAAATACATAAAAATAGGTTGGTCAAGGTTAATACAAAATGTATACTTTCAAAGTGAAAATATATTTTAACTGCTATTATAGATTTAATATGATACATATATATTTAAATTAATCCAAGATATTATTTGAAATTGTGGAATTTAGAGTGAGGAAATGGAAGTGGTGTATAAGATAGAAAGATACCGTCGTCGGATCGTTAGTTATGAAAGGACGGGTAAGGTTGCAAGGGAAAAGTAAAGTGAGGATACCTACCCTTCAAAAGGGTCGGTCCAACAGGTCGGCATTTGGGGGTGAAATACTGTACATAATATATAAATTTATATATATATACATGAATATCTGAAGTTACCGAGGGTCTTCTTCAAATACAGCCTCTTTGCCACGATGCGAATGTATACATAGCTATGTACACTCCGAGTATTTTTTTTTCAGCGGGTAATTTCGCTTCGCCTGAAATTACTTCATCAAAATTTTCACAGCAGGACGGGATTGTATTAAGTATTTAAAGTAAATTGGGCAATGTTGTTAGGTCCGAAAGGAAAACACAAAGTTTGCGTAGCATTTTTAAATTATGTCAATTTTTACTCGATATAAGAAAAGGTCGGGACGAGGGTAAAATCAGTTTGGAAGTTATAAATTAGATTAAGACTTATACAATGTTCATCGGAGCGTATTGCACACGTCAAATTGCATGAATATAAATAATAAAATAAATAGAATCGTGTTAAATATCTATTCCTTTTCCGATACATATCAATTTGATATGAAATTAATATACGCGGTCAAATAAAAATTATCGCAATTAATTTTTACTGTGATTGAAAACAAATTTGACACGTAAACTAAATCAAAGTATAAGTTCAGTTTCTGAGGGCTTTAAAATTTTATTATTAGACTTAATGAGAAAAATAAGTTTGCAAAGTTTTAAAATCAGAAAATGAAAAGAAAAAAAATTTGTAAAGTTTTCCTAAGAATATGAATTTTTACCCCTTTCTAACGGAATGACTTTTTTTGGCGACAGTTGAATTTATTATGGCTTAGCTAAGATGAAGGGATTGAGATGTTCTTATTTATTAATTTATTTATATAAACCTCGAGGGACTTTTTAAAAATAAAATTAGGTGTTTTTTTTGACACGACAACATGTTAATTCATTGTGTGTTGTTGGCTCAGTATGCATCATACAATCCAGGAAATCAGAGTAAACCTTGATCAAGATGACCGATCGGGATTTTATTAAAAATGTTTCAGATATCCCAGTTGTAATATTTGATCAAATCATTTTTTTTAACATTATTTGGCGGGATTTGAACCAATGGCTACAGTATTTGAACTCACGCGTCTTATTTCCTGAGCTATTACTGGTTATGCGGTGTTCTTTTATATATCGAGGGTATACTGCTAAACTTCATATTTTGACGATTTTTTTATTACTTTATCTACTGCCAAAACGCACTTAGGCCCGTTTCTTCAACTGGTGTTAAATCTCGAGCTCGTGTTATTCGGCGATTTACGCGCCAAATGCGTTTCTTCAAGATTTAGCTCGAGATAGCAATTGTCAAAATCCAGCTCGGGGATATCGGGGTGTTATATTTAAATCTCATGTTTCATTCAGTTTCAGAGTCGCCTGTATCCATGTTCTCTTGAATGCTTTGGATACACACATCGGAACCGCTCGGCTATAGCTTTGACACGCCTTTAAGAAACGGAATATTTGTATATGACACGAGATTCGTACAATCTCTTGCCACGTAGCATACGATTTAACACGACAATTATAAAAATAAGTCAATTTTTTTTGTTGCTGTTAGTTAAAATAGAGGTATATTTTTATAACTGTGTTATATTTGGAAAGATAAAACAAGTCATTGACTTATACCACATTGTAAATTATTCAAATTTATAGTTCTGTTCAGACTGTGACTTTTTTTTCACTAATTCGCCATTATTTCAAAACTATGAAAAAATGACATAGTGCATTTTAACAGTATACTCTAGATATCCAGTTTACGAGTTATGTAGAACAATATTCAAAATAGATGTAAGTTGAATATTTTATGTTATAGGGTGCATAAAAGTGTGGTATCCTCATGAAAGATGTAGTGCACGTGTATTGTATCCTTTATGGTGACTACTACCCTTCTTGTGAGCATGGATATTACAATATCTTGGTATAATAGTAAAAAAGAGAGATGGTCCACTCTTAGTACAAGTACTCCACACCCCAGTGATGTAGATAATGCATGCTCTGTCCTCTCTATCATTCAATTTAATACACTGTGCACTTTAAACAAGCTGATGGATTGTCACACATAATTATTATTTTGTAATGGAGTGTATCAATTGATTGATGGTTTGGGGGTCGAAGAGAGGCAGCCAAATGGGGCGAAATATTGCCAACGAGGCCACTTCCACTGGACAATGAAGATGAATGGAAGGACCACCTCCTCCGCCATACTCGCCATGAATTTTAAACAACAAATATTTTATACTTTATCCTAACCATTCCTCGCGGGCATACACTTAAAAAAGGGAATTGCTGCTCCGTACCCGATATTTAATAAAATGATATAATAATTAATCACATAAAGTGGCAAGTCAGCGTAGCACGTGCCTATAAACTCGTATGCAGATGCAATTGAGTGTTCACAGGAAGTGAATGGAGCTTGCATGCATGTAGAGGGTTGCATACAAATTATAATATATTCAATTTAAAATAAATAAGACTGTGAGAAAGCCTATAAACCGAGTATATTGTTACAACCTGATAGTTCAACCAGTTCTCGGCGTGAGACAAATATTTTGTCGTAGTTTGTGGTGGATGAAAGAAACCAGATAACCGCCTAGTAAGATTAAATTGGCTTACCGTAAAATAAACTTCAAGAAGAGTTATAGCTTACCTGAAAAAAAAATTAAAAATATTAGATAATGTAGAGTTCAAATTATTTGATAATGGAATTTATCCATATTGTAATTATGTTTTTATTTGATTTTAAGTAAAATATATTCAAAATGAAGCCAGTTAGTTAATTATTAAGTAAAATTCCACTTTAAAGCTAATCATCATCATAATCACTGTATCATTTTGTCTTCTGGGTAATATAATTTTTAAAATTCAGCCAAGAAAGGTGAAAAAGCAGGATTTCATTGCTCACAATTGTAGAGCACTGCACGGATTATGTTTTTATTATACATATTGTTTTATTATTCGGTAAAATTGTCATTATATTTGAATTTTCGGATATTGACAGAACAGTCATATGACAAATAAAATTTCTAAAATTTTCGATATTTTGATAACCATATATTACAACTTAAAATTGAGAGAATCCGTTATAAACAAACCATGGACAAGAGGGCGAAAAAACAGGTTTTCAATTGCTAATAATCATAGCGCACTTTGAGCAGGATTATTTTTGTTATACATATTGCTTTATAGTTTGGTAAAATGAATTATTATATTTTGATTTATGGAAAATCTTTAACAATTATTAATAAAATAACTTAGATTGTCCCATTGATATAATAATTGATGTATGATAAGTGTAAATGAATATCATATAATGTTTTGTGTGAATATCAGAGAGTTAAACTAAAATAATAGTTAGAGAACTCGAATACATATCATCACACTCACTTGGGATAGGTTTGGTACTATTTAATATCACATAATCTTTACAAATTGGCCATATCAATCATATATTGAGATTTATTTATAAAAATATTATGTTAAGAGTCTCTCGGCCGCGTTTCGAAGGTACATATTGATAATTTTAAGATGGATGTATCGATGGATCGAGGGTTTTATACGGTATGGGGCTATTGACCTTCGATATGGAAGAGGTGTATGTCCTTAATTATTTGACCGTAGTGGGTTGTTGTAGTTTTTTTGTGGGCGGCAATGGTTGTTGTATGGCGCTGCAGGCGGTTGTTCCTGGAAAAAGGACCATTACCGCCATCGATTCACCGGCCACAGGAAATAATACTATCGGAGGAATTTGCCACAACTTTAATAAACAACATGATTATTAATAACTGTATGGAATAATCACTTCCTAATAACAACGTGGGAAAGGAGATCATTTTTCATAAAAGTGATGACCACGAGTTTTAACTATACGAAGAAACGAGATTTTTTCTCGATATCAAAGGCATTAAACCACTCAATATCGGAAACACATTTAAACAATAAACAAAATGTAAAAAAAACTCCTTTCATTTAAATATGTTTCCATTTATTTTTAGAGAGAACAACATCTACTATTACTAGTTACGAAGATTACCGACAGAGCGGCTCTGCCCAACTTAATAATCGAAACACCTTTACATCGTTCAAGTGCCAATAGGTTTGCTTTACGTTGGAACATGTTAGCCTTTAAAAAAATAGCTTTATCCGTTAGAAAGTAATCACTAAATTAATTCATTTATATGAGTATTACATAAAAATATATAATATTACGAAAATAGATTTGTTTTAGGTAAGAATGATGAATTTTGTAAGGCTTTTTTAGCTGCCTTTGAAGACAGAAAAACAGTCTCTTAATAATCGCTTCAGTAATAAAATGCAGGAAGTCAGAGTAAACCTGGATCAAGACGATCGATCGGGATTTAATCCTAGTCGTAACCACCGCAGGAATTGGACCCATAACTACAATATTTGTAGCCACGAAATTTATCCCTTGAACTTATAACGATACTTGGCGATCCCATATGTGTCGGTTTATCGAGACTAAACTGTACAGGTGAATGTATAAATATACGTAACTATTATTATAATTTAAAAAAAAAGTTAAACCCTTTGGGGTGAATTAAAATAACTGTGTGTAGTAAATAGAATAGCCAAGTTAATTTTTAATAATCATTCAAAACATTTCGTTAGCTTAGTGGGTAGATGAACTAATCAGGTGATTGGTGTATATAATTTTTTCAGGATTATTTAAATTTAATACACTTATATATAAAATATTTGATGACGCGACGAATGCACTTACGCTTTCAGTGTCATATTTAATATTTCACCAGCACATCGTCGTGACGTACAGTTAATATTTATTTAAATATAAATATATATGAAGTACAGAGGGACAGAAAAATGGTGATGAAAGATAAAAAGTGGATCCTCACTGAAGAAACGTCGAATACAAGGCCGACTACTTCGCGTTGATGTACATACATTTCCCCTTTAAAACAATGATAAAAATAAATATTAAACGCTCATTAAAAAGCTGTTTATTAATATAAACGTGTTTATGAAATGTTGATTATTTTAATTTTATATCAGCACTTGTCAATAATTATTGCATAATATTTATCGATTGTACAAAATTTTTATTAAAAAATACCAGATAATTGTTTAAAAAATATTACTTGAATTAAGCAGTGTTTTTTCTCAAGTCTATTTCTAGTAGAAATATTAACATATAGTAAATTTGTATTATATTGAAGCCATAGATCGTATCAGAATTTAATTTATTAATTTTTTTTCAATATTCACTGATTTTTTTATGTATTCGAGGATCAGAATAAAAAACTTAACCGAATCGAGTAAAAGCAGAAATGTTTACATCAATTAAATAATTAATGATATTTTGATAAATATTTGTCAAATATTACAACTTAGGGTTAAGAGGATCCTATAAATAGTCTGAGATGTCTGGGTAGAATTTCATAATTAAAAAAATATACTTGATGTAACTTCTACAATAATTATTTAAGAGAATACCCAATATTTGAATAATCTGCTTTTGATTCCAAGTCATTTATATGTTCATGAATATTTATCAACATCAAATGAATTTACCAAAAAATAATGGTAACCCGTATAATATTCCAGTACTGAAAAAAGGGTTTATGTACCCACTTAGTCGAGCTATTATTATCACTACATAGTATTTTTGCAACTTCTGCATTTATTCGTACATTGTCGTAAAAAAAGTATCTTTTCCAGTCCTTGAAGAGCGGCTTACAGTACTAAGTGTATGTAGACATTCAGTTGGCCAATGGTGATGTTTCTCAACGAAGGTGGTATTGCGATATTGAAAGTTTATCTTCTCTGTTCTTCAGTTGGCCAATCTTCTGTATACTCTTTTACATGTATTGAGAGAGGTTCTTGATTTGTGCGACACGAAAATACTCTCGCAATTTTCTCCATTTGTCCTCCCTCGGTTGCGCATTCGAAAAATAAACCAATAAATATCACCACCAACAGTAATTACGAACAGATCATTTATATATATATATATATATATATATATATATATATATATATATATATATATATATATATATATATATATATATATATATATATATATATATATATATATATATATATATATATAATATATCCTTTTTAAATAACACGACACAAGGAATCTGGGGCACCTGATTATAATAATCTAATATATCCCACTCACGTCGACATCTTACAATACCTGTTTTCATATTATTGAAATGAGAAATCAATGCAGGTCACCTCGTGGGAGATTTCAATATTTATTGATATGACTTAATAATGCCTCATATATTTTATACTCTAATTAATTTATCAAAAAAAATATATAGTAATTTGGATAATGAAAATATAGACCAAATAGCATGAAACATGAAAAAATAGAGAACATGAGAAAAATAGTCTAACTTAACATCTTCAACAGAGTTCATTTATTATTAGAATAAAGCATGACATAAATTCATATAAAATGGTAAAAATATTTCCTCATTATGTCCCCCACTCGTCCTGTATGTTTTTTAAATAATAACTAATTGAGAACAATTCGAATTTTCAGTATATTTAGCTGGGTATCAAAGAATCCATGGAGTGTCTTTTTAAATTATAATACACGAGAAATAGACTTTCAATAGATAGATATTTTTTTCAAAAGAGTTGTATTAAAAATTGTACTAATGAACATTTTTTTGTTCATTTTTTGAGGAGTCCAAATTACATAATTATGTAATAATGAAATAACAGAGTTTAGTCTCTAAATCAAATTGTTAACAGTAGAATTGTTCATTACTTAAATACATAAAACACGGTTAGGCATAGAGATAAATGTGTTATATTTAGATTTAAAATCACACATTTTTTTGTAAAAATATATGTGTAACCAATGAAGTATTATCTATAGAAGGGACATCGAATATTGCATCATAAATAATTACATGCATCACTCATACATGTAAACGTTGTGTACACGCAATAGAATTTGAATTAGCGAGACGGTGAGGCGGTAGAAACCTTCTGATGCGTCACATTTATTGTCGTCTTTACAAGTATTATTGGCATCTCTAAACGATGATATTTACTCATTATATAAGAGCGTGAACGTAGTGCAGTTTATTAGGGCTTTAACATTAGGTTGGGTTAAAGAGCAGGAGGGATAGTATCGGAAATACTATCCAGCAAGCCTGTGGGTAAGAGAAGGCAGGGTAGACCTAGGCTAAGGTGGGCGGACGAGTTCTATAAGGTAGTTAGGAGTTTAGGTATTAATAACTGGAGGAGCATAAGTGGAAGATGCTGGTGCGGGAAGCCTTGGTTCATCACTGAACTGGAGGGCTTATGATGATGATTGATTTCTATATATAAAAACTCATTATAATTAACCCTTTCTTACAAATGCAATATTTCCACGTGTCTCTCAAAGCCTATTTTGCCTTACCACAATTTTTCAGACTCATAATGAATCTAGTATAACTTATAGTTGAGCAATTCGAATTTTGTCTCATGAAAATAATTCAAAATGTAGTGAGTTTCACCAAAAAGGGTTTCACCATAAAAATTCAAATGTTGAGGTCAAATATATTTGACGTAATAAAGTGTGGAGAGTACGGTGACTGTTGTCGAAACAGATCAAGGCGCTCGCTTGCTTGCTTGGCTTTGCTTGGCAATGGAGGCCTTCAATAGTGTGCCAATCGTGCAAAGCGAAATAAAGTGTAGTGTAAAACAAGCCGTGTGCCAAATCCAACTATTATGTCCATTGTGTACTGGACTTATGTAATAAGGAGACCCGATAAATAATTCTATTGCGTGTAACAAACCTGTCGCCGACTACTTGTCTACGCCCTGCTTGCTCTGTTCGACAATTCTAATCGCGCTTACACTTAACACTCACACTTCAAGGATATTTTAAAATATCTACATATTCAAATCATTACATATTGACGAACTGATCTTTCATAACCTCTCACTTTATTTAAAACAACGTGCCTGATTATTATTGGAAGTACATATAAAAATATGTAATGTTCAATGGCGTATTTTTAGTTAAATTCACTTTAATACGTTACCGGCGTAGAATTTCAGGGGTTACTGCAAAAAAAAATGATTCGATTGGCTATTGGGATTGGGAGATAAAGGATAGTATTAATAAAATCACGATCGATCGTCGCGATACAGGTTTAGTCTGGTTTCCTGGATTGTGAGGTAAATACTGAAGCGATTATTGAGTCGGATAGAGATATTTTATATAACTGTAATAGTTATTAAGATCACCGACAGACAATGAATTAAACACATTGTTGTATCTAAAAAAAACCCTCGCAAAAAAGTACCTCGAGGCGTATATGAAATTTTTTTTTTTGCGATTTACCCTATCATCCCCTAAAATATTCAGTTAGATCAAGTCCAACATGTATAAAATCTAATCAGAATTTTAATTTTAAAATCGATACCGTTCCAATCTTGACAAAGTCATAAAACTATAATCGGGATTCCAATATTATATGTTCCGGGTATTTAATAATAAAAGATAAACATTCAAGAAAATATCATATTGATAAAGAAATATATGGGTGCATTTATACGATTGTATGAAATTATGTATGTAAATTAGATTTCCTTATGATATAATTATAATAAATAAAGCAACCCTTAAAACCATAAATAATTTGCAATAAATATTAGTAGATTTATTTAGTACAGTATTGATTTTATTTTAAATTAATTTTAAAAAATTCTAAGTCTACCATTGATGTAATAAAAATGTGAATTAATTATAGTAAGAATACGCAAATGAATCATTATAAATTAATATTATACATTGAAAGATTAGTGTCTCAAATGGTTATATATTGATTATATTGACTTGAAAAGAATGGAAATAAAATTATGTAAGCTTTTAAGTTAAATGATTATTGCAAATATATTTTGGTCAAATATTAACGGAAAAATTTAAATAAAGGGCATCGAATTTTTTGAATTGTAAAACACGATACGATTGATTAAGGAAACGTTAATTTATTATATACCTTAATAAATGTGATCAATCGAATGGAAGCCAGTTAGTTAACCTTGAGTTAAAATGTGCTCAAATAAATGCGGTAAGAAAGGAACGAATCAGATAGTTCATCGACTTATCGCCGTGGTTCATTGGCATAATGGTAATATAATTTAAATTATATTATTGGAAAGGTTCCACGAGCACTGTATGGAATTTAAAATATGATAGAATTCAACACAGGTTGCATGCGTGACCGATATTTATGCAGACTTGGAACATATCTGTTCAAATGAGTTTATAAATAAAACTGTGGGTGGGTACTTTTAATATTGAAAATGGCAATATAAAGTTGGTCTAGATGTGGCGTACTTGGAAGACAGGTCATTCGCAGTGAGGGCCTTGAATGCGGTCGACGCACGCCACTCCTTCTTCCTACTTCACATTGGTAACAAATACACTATCGCAATTATTATAGAAAATTATAAAAATACACTAATGTGGTCATTTGTATTTTTAAATATAACCGACGTTCAACTACGACTATGAAAATTGTCAAAGTAATGACCGCGCGGTTGCTCAATTGATTGAAGAAAAAAAACATCCATGATCACGGAAGGCAACACATATTATTAATGAAATTAAATTATAGTAATAGATACAATTATTAACATACGAAATGAATAAATATTAAGTAGATGAATGAATATATGAAGAAAAAAATAATAAAAAAACACGCATGTCCAACTTAAGATACACACATATATATTAAAAATAATATTAATTGATATTTTATGATTTTATTATTACTTTGTATTAAATCGACACCAGCGATATTAGAAGTCCAGACAATTGAATGATAAATATCAAAATGGCGGATCAAGCAGATGAGTTTGGCAGAGGCAAAACTAATTGTCTCACTCAGACTCGTCTGCTTGGTCCGCCATCTTAATGTTTAAATTTAAACAAAATGCTAATTATAAAGCATATAAATATTTTTAAAAAAATATACAGATATAAAGTGTACGAATGTATCATAGAAATGTATAAAAGATTATGATATTCTAATACCATCGCTATTTATATAATTTTTCAAGATAAGCGGTAAATAACGGCCGTATTTAATATAATAGTGTAATGAGAGTGTGCGTGCGGTGCGTATGTGAATAGAGCTGGTGTACGCTAATACAACTAAGCCCCAGTCGCCAGAGGTATTCGTATACGCAACAATACTATCAGCTCTAGCACGACTCACTAACGAGCTTTTAAACATACAAATGCAATAAACAGGTTTTATTATTATGACAAATACTTCAATTAGAGTATAAAAAAATCGATTAAATTTACCTTTGTTTATGGAATTTTTAGTAGGATGAGAAACCTGTACTTAAATGATGTATTGAATAGTGGAAGTGTACAATCAGCCATAATATGTGAACGGCACGAGGTTCAACCAGATCTGGTCTGTATGGCAAACACATAGTATGCCGAAAGCAAAAGTTGGGCTTTTAGTAGTTGTACTAGTTTTACCACAGGAATCACTTTCATCTACACTAAACCAGAGTTACGTTAAACACTTGCCACATTCAAATGCTTCAGGATATAATATACATACATCCATTTCGGAGAACACCTCTCAGCCAATGGGTTTTTTCCTCAAAGGGTACCGATTAAACGAATCCTCTTTTTTTCCATAAACATGACATGTTAAAAAAATGTGCCAACTAATCAGCGATTGGGCGGTTTTGAAAAATAAATACACAAAAGCAAATCGGTGCAGAACGATTTTGATTGCACGGCTTGATAATGATTTGAATAAAGTTTAAAAGCAGGACAAAAAAGCCGATGTTGAAAATATAATTTTTAATTATAACTACACTAATAAAATGTTAAACTGCTTTATAATTGCCTAAAATGTACAATACAAAAACATAGATTCTAGGTATATGTATAATTTGACAAAATGGTGTGGTTTTTATCGCATTTGTAAATATAGCTGTAAGGTATTTAAAGAATGTAAAATAAATACATAATATATTATCTCATGTCCCTGTAATTTTGATAAATAAAAACATCTACTGCTTAAATTCAAATTCTCTCAAGTATACATAATTTAGGTATACCTACAATTTTGTTTATTATATTTCAAATAAATACAGTGACGCCTTCTCTATTCACATGATTCCCTTGCAAGGGGTTGGGTTAGTAGGGCTAGTAGAGGTGGTTTCCCAGGCCACCACACAGGAATGAGTAGGTATTTTAAGCTTGGGATTCCCAATCGTGCATCGCCGTAAATGTACACCGTAAAGACGGTAATAGAGTTGCTTTGCTGTACTTTTGCTGTATTTTTTTGATAATTAGTGCCTCATCCAAGGCTCAGACGAAACTAACAAAAAAACCGATCATAAGTGTAGCTAAGTAACTCTACAATCGAATTTACGGTGACGTATGTCTGGGAATCCATTACTTTAGATCTAGTGACACCGTGGATCGAACCCGAGAGTCTCACTAGCCAGCACCGTGGGCGACAAGGCGACTTACATTATTGTTATAGATAAGTTATTTCAACAGCTAATCGTTAACGTCTCGAATATGAAAAGGTAAATACGTATTTTTGTATCAATTTAATATAAATGATTTAGAATGAGGTCTTTGGGGATATTAAAAGGTCCGCCATATAACATTTTGACAGAATATTCAAAGGGATATAAATTGTGTTACAAAGACATTATAGTGTTATGACAAAGCCACAGCAATTAGCGTCAGTTTAGACCGCCTTTGGTGTGGTTGGAATCCCAATTGAACATGTGTGTACATTTGTACTGACAAACACCATGACGGAATATTGTATATGGGAGAGATGGAGAGTGTTGGGTTAATTCATTCAATTTGTACTTTTAGAGGGATAAATTAGAAACGAACACCAGCTGTTGTTTGGGCAGAGTCGTTTAAAATTAGACCGATTCTGGGAAAGGACGTGATCAAAGTTCAAACGATACTAATCATCATAAATAAGATCTTGTTTTAATATCTTCTTCGGAAGTAGGAATTAATTCTTTCCGTGAATATTATCATCATCATCACAGTTTGATGCTTTTCAAACAAGATAGAGATTTAGTTAAAAAAAATGAATAGGCTGAAGTCTGGAGTGAGTCGAAAGGTATCAAAAAACAATTGTCAAAGTGAAACATTCATTTTTAATTTTTAAAATAATTGTGAAAGTTTACCAAAGAATTAGCCAGAACTTGATTGCTCAAAGATTTGAAACAGTTTATCGCACGAAAATAGTAATTTTTAAACAAAGTAGACATCAAAGGTGACTGAAAACATACAGAAAACAGAAGTGTCAAAAAGTTTTGTGATTTAAAATGAATTATAAGAGAAGATCTAACTACATATATGTTTTCGTATAGTATCGTATTACATATATATTTTATGTATTATTTTCTACTGCAATGAGTGTTTAATTCAACATGGGTGAAAAATAAGGGTAAAAAAGTGACATATTCCAGGCTTCCTGTTTCACGAGAGCCTGAAACAATATGTGTGTGTTGTATGATAAAAAAAATGTATAGGGTTATCACAATATTTTAACACGGGTCAGAAATTACTGAGAAATCGTTTATTTGAAAAAGCATATTTTTTAGAATATTTGACGTTGAGGTGGGTTGATTATTAATATTATGTTATGTTTCTACCTAACTGTTATTCGATTAAATTAGTATTTTTAGATTTTCGCAGAAAATATTTTAAATGTAAATCAAGCGAAATCTGTAATGAGTCTTATTAATTATCTTGTGAAATATATTATTGACTGGTTTTTTTAATTTGATGAAATCTCAGGTCAATCAAACTTTTTGAAATAAGGTCACGATGAGTTCAGGAATGATGGCAGGTGTCATCTGGTCTGTTAAATGTAGTAAAGTAGTAGAATAGTATTTTTGGGTACTTGGTATTGATGTAGCTCACTGTCGCAACCCTACGACTTGTTATAGGGGAGGGTGCAACGGTCGACGACCCTTGCAACCCTCCGTTTGAATGCAGACATTGCAAACCATTACGATTAATTAAATTAACCAGTAAAACAGTACATGTTTCTAAAAAACGTCGTTGCTTAGGATAGTGTAGAAATAAAGGGTACCATGAGAAACAAAAATTACTCCAGGAAGATGAAATTTATGTGGAGTTTGAACGAATCTAATTATTTTTATAGTTATTCTGACAGAATTAATAGCTTAGTATTTACCTTTAAATCTAGGAAATCTGAAACGAGGTGAAAAATGCTGATTTTATGAACATTATTCCCTATCCTTTTTTAATCCAAGCAGAATTTGAACCCATGACCACAAGATTTGTGGCTACAAGCCTATATTAGTTTATGAGTTCAAATCCCGCTCAAGTAAAAAAAAAAAGATTTAATAGATTATTATGACTGGGAATAATATCAATAACATCCCGATCGATTGTTTTGATCCAGGTTTAATCTGATTTCCTGTATTGCAATTGTAAGGTAAATACTGATTGATAAAATGTTGTTGTGTCTAAAAAAAACCCTCTCAAAAAAGCTCCTCAAGCAGTAAATAAATAAAAAAATCCACTCTAATTAACAAAACCATTGGAAAATCAGGATTAATGAATGAAATCGTGTTTAATTGGATTTTAAGACGTGAGGTTAAAACCCCAATAGGTTAAGGGAACATTTAAGGAAAATTTGTATGTGAAATGTGTATTATAAAATAAATTTAAAAGTGTTGAATATACAGCAATTATTTTGATACTCATTTATGTCCTTTTTTGTATCCAATAACTGATATACAAAAAAGATGTGAATTAAAATCTGACAACTGTCAAAAACTTTATCAAAAAGCCCCCCGGGGTGTATATAAATAAAAATAATAATAATGATCGTTGAATATAAAAAAAACAGTATATTTTTTAGAAAAATAAATAAAAAGGTTGTATACACCATGAAGCAGTGCCAGTGTTCAGCTGTGTTGGGTTCACCCATACAAAGTGAGCATACACACGAATGTAGTATTTCATTAGCGTACAAAATCATTTAGCAGGCTATCCGATAGTTTTTTTTATATGTATAATAAAGTTAGCATTTGTACTAAATATATACATATATCGGTGCAGTTAGTCGGCATTCATCGATCGGCCTGCGCGGCTAAATAAATGAGCAATGAGAAAACCCAACAAAGGGGTTGGAAACAACCAACGTTGTGAACTTTGAAAGTTCTTCTAAATGCCAAAGAATGAATAATAAATAAATGTGGAAATAAAAACCAGTCACTCTTATGAGGGATTGCCGACGACACTCATAAGGGCACGACGGGATCTAAAATTATTATGTGGAGATAGTAATTCGGTGTAATGAAGAGCGATGCTCGTTATAGCGTCTATTATGGGGGGAACTCATTGGATAATATTCTCATATATTTAAACACAATTTTATAACTTATAAGTATATTATAATAAACAATTCTGAAAATAAATAAATAAATTTAAACTAAAATGCAGCGTAAAATGTTCAAGAAACGATGCAGTTATCTTATATGGAGAAATTATTTTCAGTATTCAAGTATTGAAAGTAATTATTTGTAATAAAAAATAAATAAACCTACGCAATATCTCAGGTGATAAGGCGCGTGGCTACAAATATTATTAGTCATGGGTTCAAATCCCGCTCAAGTAAAATTAATATATATTTGATCGGTTATTACGACTGAGAGATCGGGAATAATTATAATAAAATCCCAACCGATTGTCTTGATCCAGGTTTACTCTAACTTCCAGTATTGTAAGGTAAATACTGATTATTAAGTCGGAGACCTGTGTAACTAGTAATAGTTAAGTTCACCAACTGACAATGAATTAACACGTTGTGTCTAAAAAAAATGTTCGACCAAATGTTTAGAGAAATATTGTGTGCAATAAATCACATCAGTTTTTTTTTAAATATTGCTGGGATTCATAGCTTGGCTGGCGTCTTTTTGGGGTAATTTAAGGCTATTAATTTCACTAATT
The DNA here is from genome assembly GCA_022606485.1 of Agraylea sexmaculata. Classification (NCBI taxonomy): domain Eukaryota; kingdom Metazoa; phylum Arthropoda; class Insecta; order Trichoptera; family Hydroptilidae; genus Agraylea; species Agraylea sexmaculata. The sequence continues at coordinate 8,096 of JAGTTH010004001.1, read as the reverse complement.
AGGTAGAATTACACCCTTTGAAACCCCAGAGTTAGTTAGATCTAGAGGTGGGATAAGGATTAGGTAAGTTCATCTAGAGTTGGTGTCAGATGATTTAGAAGGGTATAAATGTATATAATGCGTAGAACAACCCCAAGCCAAATATATACAGTATATGAAATTAAAAAATTGTAAACTAGATTTTTTCATAATAATATATTAACAGATCAATAATTAGCTTGCATGTATGGAGTTAAAATTGAAGGCAGTCGCTTGGCAACCCTTGCAATGGGTTGTTATGGGGTTGAATATTATATACATTGCACTATTTACTCAATATATAATGTGATGGTTAGTACAAGTACCATTATTTCAGTATATAACGCCATTTCATTGTCTATCACTGGCGAATATACAACAAAACCCCCCTCGACATTATTCGTGTGAATCATGAGGATTTCACTCTGTCTTGGCGAATGGGTTTTTACCATTTTAAATAAATCAAAAATATTAAAAAAATAATAATTATATTAAGTGCTATTCCGCGAATTTGACGAGATAAAATATTTAAAAAAATGTGGTATTCGTAATTATTTTACACCTAGAGATGAACCTCGATTTACATTCTTAATCGTTACCGTCGATAAGAATGCCAGACAACTGAATGTATAAATATCAAGATGGCGGACCAAGCCGATGAGTCTGAATGAGACAATTAGTGCTGCCTCTGTCTTGTAGGACCTTCTAATATCAGTGGTGTCGACCTAATCCATTCCTTGGATGTATTTTTTCCACAATAAATAATGGTAAAATGGCAATTGTATGAAATTAACTTCTCAATGTTTCTTCTATAACGCACGCGGGTCGTATTTTAAACCAAGGTCGCATATCAAACAAAATATTTCGCTCGATAAGCAAGTAAAATAACCATAAATTGTTTAAGGACATTCTCTTGTGTTTATTATTAATAAAACCCAAATCGATAATCAAGAAGGGCCGAAAACGATTGTAATAAAAAACGTATTTTAGAATTATATTATTTTTTTTCGTATAACTTTAATAAAAATAATATTTAGTATTCAATTTAGTGTCAATAATCCTGTAACACATTATATTATACTGCGAATAATTAAACGAAGCGTAGCGTTCTTTTATAAATCATGTCACAATATCAGCTTATAAAGTACCCTTTTGTACCAAGCATATTGAAATAATCCAATTGAATTGAAATAAACAAATTCCCGAATACATACATACATAGTATCACAGGAGGGTGTCTGGATTGAAATTCGGGAGTAGTGTGAGTGGCCGGAAGACCAGAATCAATATCACCCGGAAATTGCTTTAAAAGAGGTCAATAAGAAACTTCACTGACTCGGTTAACGTTACCCTTTTATAGTAAAAATATATATAATTTTCTTATATATTAAAAAAAAACTAAAGAGGATATAATGAGCATCAAAAAATAAATATAAAACTAACGCAGTTAAAAGAGGCATGTGCATATTTTTAACCGTTTGAATACATTTTCACAAGTTGAAGAGAATATCGAGAATAATATACAACATACAATATGTCTTTAGTTGAAGTTAAAATAAGGAATTTACAAATTTGCTGTTTTTAGTTAAAAGTTAGAGATACTGCTGTTTTAACTGTACCCATTTCGGAGGGCCATGGCTCCAACTAGCTGACAGCTATGATGTAAATAGTGTTTTTGTTTTATTTTATCCGACAACTTTCAAGCTGTATAATAATTTATTTTTGGAAACAACCTAATATGTAATTTGACATAAGATTGCGCTCTTTGAATAACAAATGTGGTGTAAATATAATTTATTTATTTATTTTATTTTACGCCCTGAGGAGATTTTTATACACAACAACGTGTTAATTTTCTGTCTAACTATTACTAGTTACACAGGTCACCGACTTAATATTAATCAGTATTTACCATACAATACAGGATATCAGAATAAACCTGGATTTATTAATATTATTCTCGATCTCCCAGTCGTAATAACCGGGATTTGAATCCACGACCAAAGTATTTGTAGGCACGCGTCTTATCCCCTGAACTATTAAATTGAAGGGAATATCGAGAATATACAATATTTTTTTAGTTTTTAAGTTAAAATATTTTAAAGAAAGGATAAGCATTTAACAGAGAATTTAATGAGGGTCCAAAACTGCTGTTTTTTTAAATATACTTCTTAACAAGTTTGAGATTCTGCCGTTTATCACATTATACATTTCGGAGAGCCATGGCTCCAATTATCTGATAGCTAGGATGTTAATAGTGTTTTTGTTTTATTTTATTCAACAACCATTGACTTTCAAGCATAATAATTTATTTTAATTTCAATTGGATAGAACATAAGATTGCATTCTTTAAATGAAAAAATGCGGTTTAAATATATTATTGTCATAAAGCAACGATATGAATTATTTAAAGGTACCATTATATTTTTAAGGAATAGGTAATTTGAGGGTCACAAATATTTTGTCGATATGTAAAGTAATCACATTTTTCTAGAGTGGTGTATTTAGACGAAATTGTAAGTAGTAAAAATGGGATTGCCAAGCAGGATATTATGATTGTTCCTATCGACAAGGCGATTGTGGTCGGCGAGGGTCAAAAATGGTAATGAAATGTTAGCCAAGCCAGAAGGCGACAGCTGTGCAGGATGTGGACAGAAAGGTACATCATGGAAAGGCTGGCCTGGACAAAGCTCTCGTATTTCTTTCTGTATTCTACCTGCTCCATGTCCTGAAACGCCTGGTCATCGAACCTGGCCACGCCTGGCCCGAGGCTCCTCACGGATAACCCAATCATAAAATCGATGCTAACGCCATATTCTTTAATATGCTCCATAACAGACTCACATTAAAATAATTTATTCCCAAAAAGATACATCACAACTAAATCAAAACGTGTTACTATAAAAAAATATTAATTAAATACGTTCACAAATCATACACCAGCGACATCTGCACGCGATTTATAAACCTTTTCACATTTAGCCGAGAGCCGAACCAGACAAAACTTTATAAAATAATCAAACCTTGTAACAGAATGCAAAAATTATATTCACCACCAATGGAACAATTGAATAAATAAATATTATTTGATTGTGTATTCAAATAGGACAACGCTTATACCTTATATGCAAAAGATTACCTTGACTAAAGTGTATACTGAATATTTAATATCGGCTGACATTACCTGCAATGATACAAAACAATAATTGTTAGTGAATCAATGGAAAATAATTCATGAATTTAAATATATTGCAAAGCAAATACCAAAGTGCAATGATTATTTTTAATTATGTATTTAGAATTACAACGATGAACTTTCAGACTCAAAATCTAGACATTCCGACTATTGAGCTTTGAAATAAAAATTCAACGATTTGGTTGATCCGATCTGTTCTTTTATATTATTACTAAGAGCATTTACAATATTCAATAAATACATTCTCCGATCGTAAGAGAATGCTAATCCAATCTAACTAGATAGCCAGTTCGATTTACATACACATTTAATTTAAAATATAAGACATTAAATGAACTCTTACATTTGCAATTTTTACAGTTATTTTATTATAGGTTCTGAGTACTTTCGACCATTAACTTGAAGACATCTTCAGATTTCTTTAAATAATGGAATTCCAGCAAGTCAACACTATCAACTCTTAAAAAGTCTTAAACAATATAATACATTCAATGTTTTTATATGGAAAATTATTCTCTCATCTGACTTCTGAATGATGGTTAAAATACAAATGCAAGTTATCATATATCGGTGTGTACTTATTCCTTGATTTTCTATGATTGTCGATCACTGAGAATATTGAATTATAAAACGGGTATTTAATACTTGGATATATTAAGAATCAAAGAGCAACACATGTGTTATGAATAATGACCGAAATAATTCTAGAGGACACGTGTATTTGCGGACCATTAAGAATATTGACAATAAAACACTGTAAATATACAACAGTCCCGGAAATATTGTTAAACTAACATTATTTCGTGAACAAATTTGCATGATTGATAGGATACTTATCATATTGATGGGTATATTTTTGGGACAACAACAAACAAGCGTGTCTTTACAATTATCACTATCAAAAAGGTCAATGCCACGGAAGACACAAAATATATCTTTATGTGTTTCAAGCATGAAAACTTATTTCCATAACGTTTCATAAGAATATATCTTGTTAATAAAGATTTACTTTTCCATGAAAAGCTATTTAACATACATATGTATTGAAAAAATAATTTGTATGGGTGAAATACAGATTTTTTGGAATAATGCAGAGAGAATTGAAAGCATCGAGTCCTTTTTGAAAATCTTGCTATTTCATAGTCATAAGATGATTTATATTTAATTAACACTATTTTCCTGGATTAAAAACAAATGTTAAGTGATTCCTCCTGAAGCAGTTAGTAATGACATTGAAAACTTCAAGACAATATACACATAATATGAATTGATTCATATACACTACTTATATATTTATTAAAATCATCATTAAATAATTCTTTGTTGTAATATTTAAATGTAAAAACATTATATTAATTATACATTTAGCATAAAAAACAAATTCAGTATTAATGCAAAAGTAAAAACAATAATTTATTAACAAAATGGATGAAGTATTAGGTTCATCTAAATTGATCAATAAAACAAACAATCAAAATAAATTATATATTTTATGAAATTTATATTATGTACCTACAAAAATTTCACTGAAAAGGCAACAGATGGTTTATATATTTAATTATACACAGTAAATATAGAGGCAAGGGGGTTTTGAGGTTTAAACAATCATTAATAATACTGTGAATGTATGCAAATTGTATACAATGATAACAGTTCTTAAATTACAATAATTGACACATGAAATAAATGGTTTTTGATTAAGACAATAATAAAAAAAGGCTGTATGCAGTTTAAAAATGCAACACGTTTTGCGATTTCCATATTGATTACTTATGGATAAATTAATTTATTACACACAAAATACAATGATAAATTACTAATCTCGACTGTTACTCTTTGAATAAATAAATATATCATTCACAAAACTGATTTATAGATGAATTTGATTAAGTATTGAGTTAATTTATGGTCTGTGTAAAATAAACTTGTGGTGAAGGTTGACATAATTTTAAAATTTTATGGGAATTTATTTATTTTGCTTTCACAAACTGACATTATTCAAGGATAGTTTAACATGTACATTATTTTCACATTGCAGTGGCAAGAACACGCGCAAGGTTTCTCTTTATTTATTAATTTATAATTGAATATAACATGCAATATTCTACTGTGATATCTCCTTTATGGTAGGTACCTTGACAATGTGGAAGACGAATGCTTTCAGTTATATTGAAATATTTTAGCAATATAAGAAAGACAAATAATATATATATATATATATATATATATATATATATATATATATATATATATATATATATATATATATATATATATATATATATATAAATATGCATTAATCCTTCGCACTCGTGTGTCCTATCAAAGTTTGAATCAAATATTTTGTTAATTTCTACTTTTTTATTGGTTTCTACACCATTAAATATAGACTATGAATTTTTTTAGTAACTTATTCATTTAAGAAATCAATAGTCAGAGTTTTAAACCATATGAATGAAAATTAAAAATTATCAATCAAATCAATAAAATTGGTGAAAATTACTCCAGTGTGCAAAGCTTTAGTTTTTATTATAGAATTAGGTTGGAAATATTTATTTAGGTTCAAATAACCATATAAACTATGATAGTTAAAAATTGACCATTGGCTTTTGGCCTACAATATACCATAATTAATGACATGATTAGTTTATTGTAATTTTTATAAGAACAAAATTATTTATCATTTTAAAATATTAATAATAAAAGAATTTTTACTATGACCATAATTGTTATACTGGGTGGACTTGAAATAGCTGAGAATATTATATATATTTAAATAATATATATTTTCTTTTAATATTTGATATTTTGCGATACCCAACCACCCCCTAAAATATTCTCAGTTATTTTCCATTTTAGTCCACCCTGTATGAGTATTAAATTTCACGATTTAATGTTTTTTATTAATATATCTATTAAGCAAATATGTTTTAATGTATAGTAAAACGCTTAGTCGAAATCCTTAATAAGATGAATAAAATGCCGATTCAATTCCACTTAAGCTCTTCAAAGTTAATATTCGCTAATTTTGAAGAGCTTCAGTGTAATAAGTCGAAAATTCGAAATTTGTAGCTTTTCCCATGAAGTTCGAGATATTGAATGTATTTGGGGCGGATTTATAAACCATCAAAATCAACGATTCCCATTTATCATCCTTAAATAAATAAATCCCAATACATTGAAGAGTTAAAAGCCAGAATATGATCGTCATATGATTATGGTGCAATGCAGGTTTTCTAATATGTATATATTGTATGGATAATTAACGACAGTGGGGTGTGATGTTATGGTAAAAGTTGTCCATATCCAGTCCAAGTTTATATTAAAAGCAAGAAGAAAGGCTGTATGTGTGATATCGCGTGATTCTGAACTGATTTCGCGTGTATTTCTAACTTTATGGAAAATATTCATCCGCCTCTGGCTGACAAAGCGCAACCAATATTATCGCATGAAGCATGCTTCGGTGGACTTCTTTGACCTTATAATATATTAACTAAATTGAACTTGAAACACCGCTGTGGAAAGGTGTGCTTTCTGCACCGCAGAACCCACCTGACTATTTTAATAAACTTAAAATTATTTGACTGTGGAATTTATCCATTCATGGATCGTAATCGGGGGACACGACTAAGAAAATATTTATAGAGCCTTAATATAAATTAATTCTCCTTCAGATATGACAAAGCATAATCAAATATAAAACAGAGCATTTAAAATATACTCAACTATAAAATTATTATTACAAATTTTTAATACAATGCACATATAAGTATATAAATATCAGACTGCAATACCACAACACCATCCCAAGGCGCTATGACGATACCGATACTTTTTTATGAGGACATAAAAAAGAAAAGAATACATATTATTAAATTGTGGAAGAAGAAATTTGACCAGATACTTTAAATGGAGTAAATACTTTATAGCGATAAAAATTCTTCACTAAAAAGTTGAGAAGTATTTTCTTATTTTTATTCATATCACCCAAAGTACTGAAAAAACATATTATAAAATTTATTTATTTGTAGGAAAAAATGGGTGGAATATAATTAATTCGATCGGATGTTAAAATTCTTAAGCTTGCGATTACTTAAGAACATCCTTGTTGGTGAATAACTATAATAGTTAAATAGATTCCAAACAGGTTAAAATAATACAAATTACAACACCTTTAAAAAGCACCTTAGGCGTATACAGAGATAAAAAAATACTTATACAAAACATACTATGAATATCTATAAAAAAATAATAATATATTTGTATTGGGATGACAGTAACGATTCAACTAAAAGACCATTCGCACGCACAAACCGAGAAGCGAAAGGAGGAAATATAATGATCAAGGTTAAAATTATTGCAAATCATCAATATTATAATCGACAGATATCATAAAATATTCCACAGATACAATATCTAATATTAAGTCTTCACATTGTGAAATCGAATACGAGATAGAGGTATTAATATGTATTTTTAGCAACATTGTATTTTCGAATCGAGGGTAAAAAATCCATATGAAGTATATTTGTATTTATTCATTGTGTAATGTTATTCAAGGTTGTTAAGAAATACATTGTATTACAGGCGTGGCAAGAATGAAAAACAAAATTGAAAGTATTTTCTTGCTAAAAAGATTTAATTTTTAAATAAAATCAGTTCTTTGAAATTTAAAAAAGGATATTTTTAAGGCGAATGGTTAGATAGAAACTCATTATTTATTAGACAACCGTGAAAGTATATTGAGACCGTGATACTTTGACAATGTCAAGATTATGAACCAATTACCCTTCACTTTGCAATCGGGTGGTTTACAGATTAAAATATTTTCGTGTAGTCTGCCAAACAGTAATAAAACCGATTTGCCTTTCAATATATATAT
>JAGTTH010004000.1:0-10801 GCA_022606485.1 Agraylea sexmaculata | reverse complement strand
AATATAATAACAAGCTTTTTTAAATAGGTAAATTTAATATGTAGATTTTATAAGGTGTCATATTAATTATAGAAGATGTAATTTTTATAAAATAGTGTTTGAAATGAAATTGTATATGAAATGAGGGTAAGTGCTCCCTATTATTCATTGGTACATACTATGAAAGGGTCTTAATTTTAAAGAATAAGTAATTTAAAAATAAAAAAACACCGTCTTTGATTTAACTTTTCCGATTTAACATAACAGAGGTGATGTCAAATGAAGAGAGAAGCTGTTTGTGAAGAATTTATGGTTGAAATGTTCTCCCGAGGGTTATTCTCCTTCAGCATTCTTCAACCTTTACCTTCTCTCTTCAGTATTTAAATGGGTATTGTACATATTAAATGTGTTGTATTTAGGAGTCTATTTCCGAAGTTAGTCAACTGTGAGGATTTTCAAGTCAACCACAAGAGACTCGTTCGGATAATTGATGAATCAAACATTCAAACCCACTTCTTGTATTTGGAACATATTCTAATTCAGAATTAACATTTTTTTAAATACAGTAGAACTTCAATTTTATATTGATCATATAATACAAAACATCTTATGAAATAGACTGATGTACAGAATATACAAATAGTTTTACATATAACTTACATGAGAATAAAAATTTTATGTGACATTGGAGATAACTAATATAAAATAATAAAAAGTATAGGGGAAAAAAACCCATTTACAGTTTAAAAAATAGCCTCTACATTAACAAAAACAATTACAAAGTATTATGCTTAAAACTAAATAACAGATTGATTGGGTAACACTTAATTTGAATCTACTGAATTATTTCAAAGTTATTAAATTTTCTAATGATATTAATTTTGTTAGTTCATTGGTAAAATGAACTTACGTTTCCTCGAATCATATTTAGTTTTATTTACATTACTTATAATAAGTGAGGAGAAATTTGTATCAAAAGACTAATATAGTCCTTAAAATTTTTATAATCTCGAATTTAACAATTTTCATTACAAATTCCACTAACCAAAGTTTGAATATTTTAGAGTTAAAAAAATATTTATGATTAACAGGAAAATTGATTATGTGTTTTTAATTGAAATTTTTAGAAATCTACTGTGCCTTTTCATGAAAAATAAATACAAGGATTTTATATTGTACGAGGAATTCAAATTAAACCACAAGGCACCTTTTATTTAATTTAAAATATTTACAATAAGTAAAAGATACATATGTCTTTATTTAATAATTACCACTAGAGCATTACGGGAGATCCCAAGTCGCAATGATTATAATGAAGCACTCGTAATTTGAACATGAAGATAAAATATTAAAAATATTATGATTGGACAATGCATTATAAGATTAGGTTTAGAATAGTAAATGGGACACAATATTAATATTTGATTGACTCCAAAATAAATTATTTTGTTTATTTGTTAGATTGATTGAGAATACGCTTTACATTAGGTTGTTTTTTATATCTTAATATTAAGATTATTGACATAAAATTGTGAAATAAAGTGTGTTATTTTTACAGTCAATTTTGAAGGTCTAATACATAAAAAAACCTTCTAAACTAAAGACTTATAATTTTTTTTATAGTAAATGGTTCATAACAACAAGTTCATAATCACTTAAACCTTAAAGAAAGAAATTTATAACTATTTCAATGCAATTCAGCCATATTAATTCATAATAGAAATGGGAGAATTGTAGGTAAATTTACCCCCATTTGTTATTCCATACATAACCATATACTCCATATAAGCCACTTAGAGTTTCCTGAAAATTATTTAACTTATTAAAAGTGGCTTGTGGTTGAATTTCAATTACAAAATTGTAGTATTTATTTTTTTCATACAAATGCAAAGTACTCCGCATATTTATATAATTACAATTGTCGGTTTACAGATGAAAACGTCCATTCTTACTCGTACGAAATTAACAAAAGGTTTACTTTGAATTTTCCAAACGATTTGCCAATAATTTTTACAGTTATACGAGACACATGAAAAGAGGTTCCATTAGCGAGTGAACCTGAAACTTGTGGTCCCCTTAATTAAAGAGACCCTTGCTGAAATTCACGACCGATGAAGATTATTTTTCAGCCAAAGCACATAATATTATATATAAAAACAAAGGTATTGTGTGTGTCTTTATATATATATATATATATATAAAAAGACACACATTTTTTAATTTACTAGTAATTTATAATTTAAAACATTTACTAACTAATAAATTGTTTTCACACAATTAAATTGCCAGACCTGGCCTTTTAATTGTGCCTTTGGATCAAATCCTGTAGAAATTTCAAAAATAAAATTCACTCAGAAATAGTGTAAAAATACAATCCATTATTTACTCTGCTTTCCTGGATTATTATTAAATAAATATAGACATTACTTAAAAGCAACTATTTTTTATTTAATCAAACATATTGGTGGTATTATAGTTTTGCTCTTTATAAGTTATCTCGTCCCTGAGTATATTTAAAGTTTGAAAGTTGTTCTAAAAATATGAGAAACCAAACCAAACCCATTCAAAGTAAGTAATCATAAGAAATTTAAAAAAATATGTATTTTCACTGTAAAAATATTATGAAATCATTGTGAGAGGCGAGCGCAGAGTGATTCAATTAACACTCGAAAAAAGTCGTTTGAGATTATTTTTTCTTTCATACGACCGAAGTTTTTTTTTGTGTGTGGATTTCCTCGTTTCTCTTGAAATATTTCAGTTCTCGTGAGAAATATCTTTCACGTATTGTCGTCACAGAACACGAACGACTTTCTAAAGAGTTTGACGCCTTTGAACAACAAAGCCACGCAGTATTTATATAAAATACTTACCCAGTTTATTTTCAGAGGTGGCGGAAACTTCACAACGACATTTTTTATCCGCAGTCTGTCCTGAAAGTTTCGTAGCTTTAAAATGTGGACTCACTTTACACCGAAGACATACAAACATTTACACACCTGTGATAATAATACCAATGGCCAATTTATATAAATCGCCATTAAGGCGTTATTTATTTAAATGGGGGATGGCAATTAAGCGCCACTTTACGAGACTTTCAGGAAAAGATTTTTTTATCCAATCTCACCTTATTTCTCTCCCTGTTATAAAAACACGGTGTTCTGTATATTAAAATATTATTACAATATAAGTGTTTTTCCATTTATTGTGATTTTTACTATTACCAGTTAGACAGGTCACCGAATTAATAACAATACAGGAAATCAGAGTATACCTGGATCAAAACTATCGATCGGGATTTTATTAATATTATTCCCGATTTCCCAGTCGTAATAGCCCATAAATTTTTTTTTTTTTACTTAAGCGGAATTTGAACCTATAATGTATTCCCTGAGCTGATGCTGGTTATTATTAACTTTAAATAAAGTTAAATAATTACACAATTTAGTCGTCAAAAAAATATAACCATATATGTATGACCTTAACTGAGAAATTTGTTAATCAATTTATATTTTTTTATTTGATTGAGTAAAATGTACCCTTATTATAATTTAAAAAAATAGTTTTAGAATATTTTTATATTTTTTATCTTATCTTATCTAAACCCCCAGAGAGTGAAATTATTTAATTTTTTATTAATAAAATAAGTCCACTCTGTTTAACGGAAAACGAAATTAAACTAATCTAAAATCAAAATTATTTTCATAATCGTGGCAAAAAATTGTGTCAAAATATTTCTTGAAATTCTTAAAAAATCGATAGATTGTAGGATTTAGCAAATTTAAAATTCGGCACTCAAGTCTATTATTATTTTGTTACATTAAAATATATATCATTATATAAGCTTATTCATACAAATCCTTATATTTACTTCTTCATTCATGAAAATAAGCTTAGTGGCTACAAATATTATCATGGGTTCAAATCCTGCACGAATAAAAAAATAATTATATCGAATGATATGTATTATCAAAATCCATTCAAAAAGCATACATATAAAAATAATCCAGGTAGACTTATTGTATTATTATTAAGTAAAAGCTCGTGTTAAAAACACGTACATCAATTTATATCTTAGGGATGATTATAATACGAAACATCCCCTAGGTATGAATTATTACTTCCAGTTGACCTGAAATCGACTTTTGTCATGAATGAATTAATTTCCAACCACTCTATACTGATAATATGACATACGTGTGTTTGTTCAGTATTAAATATTAAAAAGCCCGCCTGGTTTTGATATTGAAGAACGTGGAATGAGTTTTGTAGGTGCATTTATGAAAGTTGTATATTTGAGAAAGCTCGTCTCCGACCGCAATTACTTTTACATCAGAGTTTCATTTTTGAGTCTTGTGAAAATATTATAAAATTGAAGTGAATCTACATACAATGTGTACAAGGATGAAAGACAAATTGATCAATTTTATTCAGGTCGAATATTTACGGGTCAACGGGTATTCTATAAATGTGTTTTTCATTTATTCACTACCTTCAGCATTTTCACGATGTTTGATTTACTCCGTATGCAGATGTTGAATTATATATAATTTTATTTCCAACTCTCATCTTTGATCATCAAAAAGAAGCTCATCTTTGTTACTTTGAAATTACACATTACAAAATGAAGAAGAAATAGGGCGACCGTTTTTGATTTTAGTATCCTATAATCAAGGAAGTCCGAGTATACCTGGGTAGAAAAAATCGATAGGGATTTATTAACCCATGACCAAAGTATTTGTAACTACGTTTTTATCCACTGAGATACTCTAGTTAAATATTTTCATGCAATAAAATATGCCTTGAAATATATTATTCTTTTATATTTGTAGAGCAAACATGCTCAAATCTATACACTGATTTGGCATTTGAGCACTTGCCTTTTTGATTATATAAATTGTATTATTTTATTTAAATTGTAAAAAAATCATTTTAGTTTATTTATATTATTATATAAAAAAGTTAAAATAAAGCAATATCATAAAAATACAATCGTTGAAATGCTCTTAAATAGAAACCCGTTTTTGTACTCTCTCTTTTGAGAATTGCTTATTATTATTAATGACAAAGATCTACACTTTCAGATCTACAAACATTAATTTTGTGGTTATAATCTGGTTTCACAAAACTGTCAAAATGTGTGGAGTGGGGGTACAACCAATCAGCGCCTTCTATCACCCCCCTCCACTCCACTGAACTGTGACACTTAAAAGTAGCTAAAAACCTTATAATACGTTGAACTTTGCTATTATAACTCAAATCCATAGATATTAACATTAGATATCGCATGTTGCACTCTTCTCTCCTAATTGATAAAGCCATAAGTGTGTCTCCCTCACTCAACACATTTCTAGTGACCACTGAGAGTGGTTGTGACAATACTTAATAATATTTTAAACATATGAAAGAAGTAGTTTTTGGTAAAAAGTGAGCCTAGATGTATTTGAGTGTATGTTTGAGTCCATATGTCATGTAGTAACAATGCATTTACCCATTTTACTATGAAATATAACTGAAGATATGAAGACACATGTTTACAGTATAATGTTTGCCAGGTAACTCATGTTTTTGACCACTTGATCCACTAGAATTTAGCCACTCATGCGATATCTTATGTTTATATCTACGGTAAAATGATGTTTTTTTATGAAGTTCCTACATTAAAACCGTTCACAATAGTTAAGTAGTATTTCTGTGTGATATAATGCGATTTGTCATTGGAGATATGAGCGTGTTTGTATTTGATAATGGTGTGCTTTTCAAATTACGTCGTTGTTAATGCAATAATATTGTATAATACATTCTAAGATGCTGGGGGATGGAAGGAATCCCTAATGGACCCACACCTGTGAATATCTGATTAGAATACACCCTAATAAGCATATTAATCATCTCATATTATGTCATTTGGATCGCTTTATAAAGGGGCGAAAATATTAAGGGGATTTCGGTAATATATGGATATACCAAAAATAACTTATTTATAACAGAGCTTATTATCGATAAAAAAATAAAGAAACATTTTTTTAAATTTAAAATGAAAACTTAAGTATTGAATTGTGTAGTTTTTTTGTTAGTAAAATTGAGTTCAATAACAAATGACCTGTTTTCACTAAAACGACTATAATTGAAGGTGTTTTCTTTATCTGTGTTTTTGAAGGTATACTTGAATAATAATAATATTACAATTTATTTATTTAATTTTAATTTTAAATTGTTCATATAATACAAAAAAGGTGTACATAAAATATAAATCATTTACCTTTAACTAAAATGAGAATAAATTTTTATGTGACTAGAGATATTTAATATTAAATAATAAAAAGTATGTGAAAAAAACCCATTTACAGAAATGAAGATTAATTAAATTGATTGGGTAAAACTAACATTTGAATTGAGTGAATTATTTCAAAGTTATTTTAAATTTTTAAAATGATATCAATTTTGTAAGTTCATTGGTAAAATGAACTAACGTTTCTTCGAATCAAATTTGGTTTTATTTACATTACTTATTATCGGGTTAGTTAGGAAGTTGAATAATACTAATATAATATTTTATACGTAAAACAAACAGATTATAAAAATATGATGATTGATAAATAAATAAATAAATATCAATTATTAAGGCATGGAAATAAATCGCTATGTTGAATATGCGCCCTATTTTAATACTATTTTTTATATAGGGAAAAGCCTTTAAATTTTATATATATATATATATATATATATATATATATATATATATATATATATATATATATATATATATATATATATATATATATATATATATATATATATTGAATAAAAGAATTTGTATTATCTTTATATCGAAATATATTCCGTTGATAGGAAATCCGGCTTATTCTCACAAAAGTAATATATTTTTGCGAGTTTATTTTAATATTATTATAATACGATTTGCCTACCTGACAGGCGCACTTCAAGAACACGTTTCGATTTGTATGAATATATTTAGGTATATAATTTAAAACGGCACTTTTTGTGTCTAAATGCGATTTTGACTTTATATTGTTTGCACTGAGTTGGTTCTCAGTTAAGGGCTGGTCTCCTTTAGTAACTAGATCACAGCCTTAGGGTATCCAATCAACGGTCCCGGGTTCGACGTCCAGCCGATATTGGATTATATACAGGACCACCCGCCACAAATTCAACTTGGGAATCGGAAGCATTTTCCAAACTGAATATATATAAAATATCTCGTCATAATTTTTAAATGAATTATAGTTGAACGATGATATTACAGAGTAATTGGGTCGAGGGGGTGTTGGTTAAAACTATAAGTCTGTTATGTGAAAACTAGGGTAATTTATATTTATTTACCCTCCGAGGAGTTTTTTTTTATTTTAGAAAGGGTCTTTTTGAGAGGGTTTTTTTATACACAACAACGTGTTAATTGTCTGTCGGTGATTTCAACTATTACTAGTTACACAGGTCATCGACTTAATAATCAGTATTTACCTTACAATACAGGAAATCAGAGTAAACCTGGATCAAGACGATCGATCGGGATTTTATTAGTATTATTCCCGATCTACCAGTCGTAATAACCGATCAAATTAATTTAAAAATTCTCGACTTGAGTGGAATTTGAACCCACCAAAGTATTTGTAGCCACGTTTTACGCCAAGTTTTTTGTAATATAAATATTATTTGACATTTTCAATTTGTTAATGTTTTTTTTATGTTCTGCTTAGTTTTTTAATAGGAAGGTAATAAGTTGTTTGTTTTCATTCATAAGATGTTTGAATTTCCAAAATAAATTATAATTAAAATAATTGAATACGATTTTCATATGATGATCATATCATTTATCACAATATTTGAAAAGCGAGTCTCCCGATTTATACTGTTTTTTTGAGAATCGTCATTTATTATGCATTATTGAATATCTCTAATATTATTTTGAAATTAATTTAATATTATTATCATTAAAATACCCGTTTCGAGATTTTTAGATATGTATTAAGTGTAGTAAAATAATTATATAAATTATTATTCTTCCATCTGGTAACACTGCCTGTTACGTGTCCGTTTAATAAATATTTATAAAATGTAATAATTTACGATTAAATACCTTCTATTGACAGAGACATGAAATGTGTAATAGATAATAAAATAATAATTAAAATACACTCGCTAAATAAGTTCTTCGTAAATGAAGCGTTAGAGTAAGAGGACTTTAATTTTTTTAAATTATATTTGACCAGATTTTTTTGTGTTTTTAATATACCAGAAAAATAGTTCATCGTATGGCTACAAAACGGATTATACCTTGTAATTTTTTCCGATTAAAATTTCCCTCTGCGTGGCATTAAAATTATTTCAAATTCCCGGGAAAATTGTCGATTTTAACCCAGTTTAAATCCAAAAATAATTATATTACCAAATACCTACATTATCTTAAACAAAACATTAACTACAAATTGAGAACAAAATACCAATTATGATTTTAAAAAACTCACTTCACTTCCCCTTCACTGGTTTAAATTCTGACTAAAAGTTAACCCATGCAGTGCTCCAATACTGAAAACAAGTAAGATGTGAGCTATGCTTATAAATTCATTCCTATTATTAAATTATAATAAATATTTTTATACGTTAGGTCAGTATTGATGTAGTAAAATCGATGGTTTATAAAAAGTATCTACAAATAATATTTTCTGTGGAAAAATATTGGTTTGGCTTTCATTTAATTAGATTTAATGCCATTTTAGCTGTTCATATAAATTTTTAAATAATACTCTGATATAAACACAACGTGTGATATATTTTAAGTAATTGTTCAAATGCGATCAAATGATATTTTTCACGAAAGGCCGTAATTGGTCACACTGCAAAACGTATTTAAATAAATGTTTTACACATACTCTACATATTCTTAAAATGAGCTTTAGTCAAGAATTGAAAGTAAAATATTGCCAATTATTTAATCTCCATTGAGGATTACACTTATTTTTTGGATTATTACATGAGCTGAACGTTAATAGTTTAAAAAAACCAACTCTTACAAATCAAATATATCCTTTGTCTGATTACTTGTAGCTGAATTGTATGGAATAACGACTTAATTGCGCTTCATTGCTAATTTGTATTATTTATTCTTAATCTTTAAGTGAAAAAAAAATTGGCCGATCAAAATAATTCTTAAAAAAAATCGTACCACTCTACACATTTATATAACCCAAATAAAAAATAATATATTTATACCTGATTAGTTGTAATAATTTATTATGAACTGATTTTATAAAGAATGGACTTTTATATATATAATATTTTAACGAGAAAGAAGGTTACATAAAAATATTTTTAATTATGTTTTAGTCAGAATAATAAACATGATTTCACAGTTGCTTAACCATACTCTGTATTTTTTATTAATAATATTTCCAGTATAATTTTAACTTTGCCCTTTTATTAAAAATGTCTTTATTCTTATAATACATTTGATCTGGAATTTTTTTTTTAAGTCACCTTGTCATATTTTATTGTTACAGTGTGATATATCAAGCAGGTTATTTTATACGAAGTTAACTGATATAAATCCACCATTTTTTCATACAGTATGAAAATATATTTTCCCATGCGGCAGGGTGCAAATTGAAAATGGGGCATAAACGAAAAATAGACTCAGTCAATTTTCATAAAAATTGCCTACAATCACTGGATGTCCCTGTTATTTTTTCCCCCTTTCGTGAGACAGCTCAATCTTTTATTTAGAAAATTATTATTCACGGGACGAAATAAGTCCGTTTTGATGATTCGACGAATTAGAATATCAAATTAGTATGGAAATTTCACTCCAAATTATCACAGCGAATATCCGGTGGCTTTTGAATGAAATTTATATTGGAAATGGTCAATATTTAACCCTCTCCTTATTGTATTATTTTATATATATATATAAATATATATATATATATATATATATATATATATATATATATATTTATATAAATATATATATATATATATATATATATATATATATATATATATATATATATATATATATATATATATATATAGACTTCATCCATTTATATAAAAAAATACTTTACTATTTAGCAAATCATAGATAAATCATAAATCACTTGTAATTTTATTAATTTTATTGAAAATAAATATTCATTAACTATTTTTTTTATAAATAACAATGATTGCTTCCGACTAAAATAATTTAAATATTTATTTAAATGGTAGGATACTGCAAATAAATCGCTTAGTAATAATAAGCTGTTGTCTTGTCACATCAATACGAAATAAAAATTTCTCTCGCTTAAACAAGCTGTGAAATAGTTTAATTAAAATATATAATATATTTTTTAAGCATGACATTTTATCTACTGTTTAATAATAAAATTAACAGCCAATGGCATAATTAGTTAATAAATTGACATTGAATGTCTCTAAAACTTATTGCTAATAAATCCAATTTCATCCGAATTCAGCGTAATAATATTTTGGAGGCAAAACTTCTTTAGTTTCCTTTAAGTTCATTCGTGGCCCAAAGAAAATATTTATTTGACAAAACTATTTCAGGGTGACCTTATCGACGATTTGAAAAAACATACTAAGAAAATATATTACTTTAATGTTCAGAATTCGTTGGTTTTTTGGAGTGTTGTTATTCGTATGAAAAACATGTGATAAATTTCATACAACTTGTCCGTAAATTAAGCAGATTAATTTTATTATATGGCAACCGCCTTTTTTGTATTATGCTAATTCTTTCAAGCTCTATTCGTATATGCACCAGTACTATTCAGCTCTAGCACGACTCACTAAAACACTCTCATTATAT